>JAUTWP010087177.1:0-12190 GCA_033042655.1 Cyathermia naticoides
TGGAACGGAAAATAGCCCAGACTGCAGCTGGGTCCACTGAGAAGGATCGATCCGACGACCGAACGCTTCAAAGGTGGACGCGCTACGATCTCGGCTACAGCCCGCTCCCAATTTTGGATCAAATAAGGAACACTGAATGAGGTTGTGTAACTTGATTAGTTTATGATTTTTTTTATAAAGAAATACCGTTATTTATCCTACAAACGTTTGCAGTTTTTATGTTTTACCATTTTGAAATTGTTTTACAGACGGTTACCTGAGCTGCTTAGCTGTTGGTATCCTAAGTAGGTCAGCTGTTTATAAGCTGTTGTTAAGGTAACCAATGACACGGCATGGCAGTCTGCAGTTTGATGGCCCCCATTAGGTTTTTTAGGCAAAGTTGCGACTATCTTTAAAGATGTCTTTGCTCTTTCTGAATGATCAGATGTTAGAAGAGTTGTTTGGAACAGTTGGTTTTTCTATCTTCTTGGTTTGTGTATGATTTAGCATGGAGATTTCAATTTTGGTTGTCTTGGTTATGTTTTGAAACAAACCTGCAACCACTTTTTTTATCTTTCCTGGAGTGACAGCTTATAGTTATAGATGAGAGATATGTTTTCATAGTGGTTTAAAACATTGCTTAAAATAGAACATTTCCTTCACTGCTCAAATATGTTCTTCTCTTTTAAGCTGTATCATGATTGAAGTCCTTTAGTTAATACTGCATGCAGCATCTTTACAGAAACATGTATATATAAATCACTAAAACAAATCACTATATTATATATTTTTTTATTGTTAGGAGGGTTTTTTCTTATATTAAAGTGGCAGTATCTGTTTTTTTTAAATATTTAACCATTTAGAACATATCTTCTACGTTTGTTTGATATGCACCATCGTCCTTTCTTCTGACAAAACGATACCGCTTGTACCACATTCAATTTTTTCTCAACTCAGTTAAGTAGCATAGTATCTTTCTTGTGACCATTATAGAAGGTTCAGTTGACGGTTTTCTGTTAACAATAGTCACTTCTGGCTGTTAGGTAACCATTCTGTACAGGTCAGTTAATGAAGGAAATGCTTTGGGGAGACCGTCATAGGAAGGTGACTATCAGATCAGTGTCAACTGTAAACATTGAGGGATTTTGGGGATTACACTGTAGTATAGTGTTCTGTATATATTTATTTGTGTAACAAGATGTTCTTGAATAGTGAAGTACATTATACATATAGCAAACATAAAACAAAACAACTAAAGAGAAGTTCTAGCATCAGCTATATAGTGTTTCTATGGTTTGGCTTTTTTCTCTTTTATATGCCATAGTATGTGCGTTCCTGTTTGTGGGAAAGTGCATGTAAAAGATCCTATGCTGCTTATCGGAAAGAGTAGTCTATGTGGCAGCAGCAGGTTTCCTCTGTAAGAAATGTGTCAAAATGAACCACATGAATAACGTCCAATAACCAATGATTATATAAAAATCGATGTGCTTCATTGGCATCGTTAAATAAAACAAACTTTACTTTTTTGTATTCTCCAGTTGCATCATTAAACAAAACAAACTTTTTCTATGTTGCCGTCATTACCTAGGATGTTACCAGTATGGTTGTTACCAGTATGGTAGAGCTTCAGTTTGTTCAATTTGATGTTGTATTGTTTTATAACCATCACAGGTCAAAAACACTCTCGGCAAAGATGGGCAGAAAACATTTTTCAGGTTTTTTATCTTTTCTTTTGCGTGTAGCTTTAGTAACTGACAACCAAAACTTCTGCTTGCCTTTTTTAAAAATTTTATGTTGTTTTAGGAGATTCTGTCAGGTAATAAGGATCAAGACTTAGTACATGAGTTACTGTCCGCCTCGGAGGAGGTTACTGTAAAAGCCTTTATTTTCGCTTGACATTTATTTTTCGCGACATTCACGTTTGAATAAAATTCGTGAAAATAAATTCCACGCGAAAATAACAGTAGCCTATTGAGTATAAAAAAAACCCAAGTCAAATTGAAGTCTATTATCAAGTGTAAGCTTATTTTCGTTGAGACGTAATTAATGATGATGTACAGTGCATGTTGGTCGATCTAATAACATTTTTGACAAAAACATTTAATAGCTTACACATAATGAGTCTTTGTTGTGACGTTTTGCTACGTTTGCATATCGGTAATAAAATAATGTTTGTTTATGTTTTAATACTTTTAATTTTTATTTTAATCTGTCATTTTATATTTAGCGTCATAAAATATTAGCATTTTGTATGGCCTCGCTAAATTCGCTAACTTTTTATGCTCGCTAACATTTCCTGATTTACAGTATACTAAAACATTCTACATGTTCAGACTTAATTTAAAATATTATAATTTACTAGCACTTATATTCTTATAAGGATTTGCGAAAATAAATGTTCGCGAATATACCCATTTGGAAGAATTCGCGAAAATTTATGCCCGCGAAAATAAAGTAATTTACAGTAGTCATTGGATCTATCTTCATCGGTGCACCCATTTACCCTGTAGGCAATTTTTTTGTTCCTTCTAATGGTCAATAATTAACTGGTATGTGCTATTTGGTCTGTGGAAAAAT
The DNA here is from genome assembly GCA_033042655.1 of Cyathermia naticoides. Lineage (NCBI taxonomy): Eukaryota > Metazoa > Mollusca > Gastropoda > Neomphalida > Neomphalidae > Cyathermia > Cyathermia naticoides. The sequence goes on from JAUTWP010087177.1 coordinate 2,557, forward strand.
ACATATAAATGATCCTTGCTGATTATCGGAAAGAGTAGCCTATGTGGGCAGCATGTTTCTTCTGAAGACCATGAGTCACAGATACCATATTAATTTGACACTTAATAGTCTCTGATTAAAAACAATTATGGGATTGAACAAACCTTTCTTTTCTTTAGCTTGCAGTTTATGAACAGAAATTCCTTTGTTTTGTTAGTTACAGATATAAAACATTTCCCCGATTTTAGCTTCTCTACAAAGAAGACCTTACATCCATTGCGTGAGTGTCTTGTTCTTCACCAAGCAGTATATTCAACTAATTCCAAGAGTTTGTCCATATTCGCCATTCATTTCACTAGTTTACAAACTTAAACAACAGTTATTTTTTCTTAGAGCAGGATGTACCTCAGTTGGTAGTGTGTCTGCCTTTGAAGTGGTTTGTCGTCGGATCGATCCTTCTCAGTGGACCCAGCTGCAGTTTGGGATATTTTGCATCCCAAACAGTGCTTCACAACTGGTTCATCAAAGGCTGTAGTATGTGCTGTCCTGTTTGTGGGAAAGTGCATATAAAAGATCCCTTGCTCATTATTGAAAAAAGTAGCCTATGAGGTGGCAGTGGCTTTCTTCTAAAAGAAATGTGTCAAAACGACCATATATGATGTCCAATAGCCACTGATAAAATAAAAAGCAATGTGCTCTCCAGTGGTATAATTATAAAGCAATCTTTACTTTTAAACAACAGTTTTAATGCGAGGGATGGTAGTTTCGAAACGAGGTAAATTTGTTCAATTGAAAACTATTGGCAACTCTTTTGAACTTTGCTTTCCATCACAAATATTCCTCAGTCCTTCCTGAATTCCCAGACCAAGCTTTCTTCCAGGGCTTGAATTTAACAGCGGCACCAGTGGAAATTGCCAGTGGTTTTTGTATAAATTTCCATGGATGAGGTGCTTCAGCAGTTACATTTTTAGCCACTGGTGAACTAACTCTTCTGTTATGTTTATTTGTTGCAAAAGTAAAATTTTAACAAATTGCCGTCAGTTGAATCAAAATTGCCATCGATCAGTCTTGTCACCCACGGAATTGTTTTTTTAAATTTCTTTTATAAGATTACAAATTCTTAAATTCAAGCCCTGTCTTACATATTACATAGCAAGTTCTTCAATTATTTTATCTCTTTTCAATTTTATAGAGACAGAAAAATCTGGAATATGGTTAATATTTAACCATTTAGAACAGATGTTCCAAATATATTTTGTGGCCATGACACATCATGCTTCTGTTTAAACAAAATCATCACACACATAAGACATTGTTAACCTTGAAAAAGTGGGACAACATTCGCTTCTTTTCTTTTAAAACATTGATTGAAAATCTCAAAGTTGTGTGTAGGCTGTTGACAATATCTATTGATAGGAAAAACATGTGGGTATATTAAAAGCAAAATTGTGTTTATATTATGCATTAGTAAAAGATGTTATAACACAGAAAAGATTGTCTCTCAATAGATTAACTGTATATCGTCAGTTTCATTCTCATTGGGTAGTGGGATGTAGCTCAATCGGTAGCGTGCCCACCTTTGAAGCAGTCGGTCGTCATATCGATCCTTCTCAGTGGACCCATCTACAGTCTAGGCTATTTTCCATTCCAACCAGTGCTCAACAACTGGTTGTACAAAGGACGTGGCATGTGCTGTACTGTCTGGGAAAGTGCATATGAAAGATCCCTTGCTGCTTATTGGAAAGAGTAGCCTATCTGGCGTCAGCAGGGTTCATCTAAAAGAAATATGTAAAAATGACCATATAAATGACGTCCAATAGCCGATGATAAGATAAAAATTAATGTGTTCCAATGATGTCGTTAAACAAAACAAACTTTACTTTTTTTCTTAATCATTGGTGGTGGTTATTTTGCTGTTTCATGTTTTGTTTTTTAACATGTTAGCTTTTTGTCACTAAGTATCTAACCCAGTTTATAATTATGCTAATTAATTTGTCCACTGCTTTTGCAATCATCATTTCTTGCTTTTTTAACTTTACATGTTTTGCGACAGATCGTTTCATTTCACATCACTATTAAACAAAATTATAGATTATTTCAGGACTCGAAATTGGTGAAAATCTTATCTGAAATTTATTACTTATTTTAATTATTTTATTTTTCATTTTTACAACATATGGGAATGAGTAGTATTCTATTTACTATTTCAGATACTACAATTTATTTGTAGTTTGGTTTTCCTTTGCAGTATAAAACATGTGTAGGCCAGTCAATCTATGACTTAACCCACCATAAATTGCCAGATTTTTAAAAGTGATGTTGTTTTTACTTTTTTTTTTCTTTTTTTAAGTGTTGGACTTCCCTATTAAATTGAAGTTGTAAAATTCTGTATTAAAATAATGCATGGAAGGGTTTTTTGGGGGACATTTAAGTGGAAGCAATTAATGTTTAGTTTTTTTTAAACTTTGGTGTCCTGAATTACATATTGAAATTATAATAAAACATAATGAGTGGAAATTATGTGGCGGCAGTGGGTTTCCTCTAAAAAGAAATGTGTCAAAATGACCATATGAATGTCGTCTAATAGCTGATGATAAGATAAAAATCAATGTGTTCTAGTGGCGTCGTTAAACAAAACAAACTTTACTTTTTAATGAGTGGAACATTGGTGTTCTTAATCTCACTTATAACATATTCTTACAATCTATATATGGTCATAATTTGGTCACTATGCATCTTAAATTAAGGTGGGTCCAAGCTTTAAAAAAACATTACTTGTAATTTGTGGTAGACTGGCCTAATAAGATAACCTAGATGTTAGTGATGAACAATTTGAAACAGGAATTGTAATATAAATATAGAATATCGGGTTATGACGTTTTGATATCATATTTATTTGGCAAGGTTTAGATAATGGAGTAACGGGCAAGCTTTAGTGATGATATGAATTCCACAGGCTGTTATCTTAATAAAGTTTTAAACTTTAAACAAACATTTCAGTTTTATTTAATATTTATACTTATCTAAGTTAACAAATGTTTATCATCTGATTATGTTGGTTTCTTAATTTTAAATATATTTTTGGCATCCTTTTCATGCTACATTTTAAATTTGTTTTAATATCATGTCATTAAATTAATAAATATTTAATCGTCGCAAATGGGTGAAAGATTCTCGCAGCGACGTTAAACTAAGTATTCACTCACTCAATGTTGGTTTCTGTACATCTCTTATTAAGTGCATTTAAAAGACACATTTTCCTCTGAAGTTTATGTTTGACTTTGAGATCTAATTTAAGTAATAACCGTTGATTAAAAAACCCAATGTGTTGCCTTTCATTAAAGTTAAACAAATATTCCTTTCCTTTCACTGTAGAAGTTTTATCTGTTAAATTTTATAAGCTTAGTCACTGAAATATAGCTTTATTCAAGTCGGAGAGGAATCTATACTTTAAGTGTAGTTTGACATTTTTAAGTTTTAATTATTTTTGGAGTAGAGTCCTTGAAAAATTTATTTCTGTTTAGTTTTTATTCTGTGTGACTTCGTAACTAAATACATATATTTTAAAAGTTTTTGATATAATGAAAATTTTATCAGTTAAACATATAGGGCAGAAATTACGAAGCTTGTTTTGGTTATACGCGCACGTTTAAGCATTGTAAATATATGTAGTTACACGTGTATAAGAGAAAAACACGCTTCGTAATTTCGGCTCTAGTTGTTTTAGTCAGTTTGAGCTAATTTGATATGAGATCTGGATCGGTGTGGTATATAAGAAAATACAGGTAAAAATTGTGTACCACACTAATGACTTGCATTCTTTGTGGAAGATCACTCACCTGACATCATAGCAACAAACGATCTAACCTCACCTGAGCCATTTTCTGAGTTGTTTTCTATCCCAAACAATACTCCATTACTTGACAAATGACATGATATGGTTTATCCTGTCTATGGGATGACGCATATAAAAGATCCCTTGCTATTAATGGGAAAGTGCTTGAACACTTATTTAGTGATGTAAGCACGTTAAACCTTTGTCCAATCCAGTCTAATGGGGAAATGTAGCAGGTTTCCTATGAAACTGTCTTAATAACCATATGTTTGACATTCAGTAGCCGATGATTAAAACTAACCATTGTGCTCTAGTGGTGTCGTTAAATGAAACAAACTTTACTTTTTCTTTGTGTAAAGTCGAAATATAATCATATTTTATTAATGGAAAATAAATAATTAAAAAATTGTATTGAGTCAAAACTGAGTTTTTATTGCTATAGTTAATTAATTGTGATGTTTTGTTTATTTTACAGTGCAAAGAAAAACAAAAAAGGATTATTTTGAGAACCATAGTCACACTCAAGTTTAGAAGATCGTTGCCACGGTGAATCAAAGTGCCTATACTACAAAAGCGGAACTCTATACCAGTTGTGGAAAGGGATTTCGTTTGGCAATCTCATTGTGAAAAAAAAACAAATACCCAAATGTGTTGGGCATTGAATTGAAATACGTCATTCATTGTGACGTGTTACCAGGTGCTTGCAAAATTTAATTGTCAAATTACATCAGTTTTCATTTCCAGTAACAAAACTAGTTGACCAGGCAATTAATTGTACCCATTTATTTATACACCAATCAAAATATTTACATTTAAAATAAAACAGGGTTTAAAACTGATTTTGTCACTACGAGTATACTCTTAGTAAAACCAGGCCTTTATCATATTAAATTAAAGGTACCAGCAATATGTCATCCAGTAAGATTAGTGGCAAAAAAAAAATATATATATGTAATAATGATTTTTATTTGACTTTGCAAATGGGATCATCCACCTATCTTGCCACATGCTTATAAAACAAAGTTCAGACTTTATCTTTAGTCTTAAACTTGAAGTCTAGACTTGTTATGACATTCAATGTGTTAAAATTCTACCAGCATTTTATTGTGTTTAGTGCCAAATTTAAATAAGTCCCCATAGTCGTTTTACAAACTGTTCATTAAGTCATTTCCTTCATCGTTTTGTTTACCAGGGATCAAATTTATGAATGCACCATACTCACTTATTATGCCCTGTAAAATAATGTTTTCATTTGCTGTTGTGACGCCAGATGTTCTGGATTCCAGTGTCACACTCTAATAAAACATTTTGTCCCCAGAAAAATTAACAAAAACAATGGGGGTAATTGTATGAAATTTGGTTCAGTTTAATCTATGACTTCTAATTATAAGACTGACAGACAGAGACTGACAGACAGACGTATGTTAAAACTGTAATTCTAGCAAAAAAGATTAACAAAAACAACGGGGGTAGTTGTATCAAATTTAATTTAGTTTAATCTATGACTTGTAATTATAAGACTGACAGACAGACAGACATGTATGTTAAAACTGTAATTCTAGTGTTTTTTGCAAGCTAACCTCACTTTCCGGTCATCAGCAGATATTTACAAATCTTGCTTCAGTTTGGACCATCACAGAAGTTATTTTTAAAATAATTTATTTACAATTATTTTTTTTAAACTACTGTATTGAAAGTGGTGTATTTTCATCCAGATGGGACCCGAAATAGAAAACATTTGTGTAGATTAAGAACAGTTGTGTAGAAATAGCTTTTTTGCTTTTATCTTTAATATACTTGAAAACCTGCATTTACGTGAAGAAAATAGCAAGTATTAGCAACCATTGTATACATGTAGCGGGGCACAATATTTCACTCGAACCTTCGTTATGTTCGCGTGGAAGTTACGCAAAATTAAATTCAGGCGAACACCCATTCGGTTACGTGGTGACCTGTATCATTCTGTTAAAAGTTCTAAACTTTATTATCATAGGCTGAAAGTGTTCATAAAAAACATTTGAAACCGTTTTATTAAAACATTGTTTTAGTATTTTGTTTCAACTTTATATTATAAAAGATTTAGTGCTAAAAAATGCTCTAAAATTTAAGTTCAATGTAACTTTCAGGTAACCGATTAGATAATACAATGGTTACGCAAACATCATTCACATAACCAAATAATAGGTTACCTGGGTAAAAACCACGTGAACCGACTTTGGGTTACCTGACATTTTGAAATATTGTCCCCGCATAGGGTAATGTGATCACGCTAAAACATTGTTCGCATTTTGTCATTCCAGTTTTATTTGACCAATTATAACTATAGAACAGTTGGCATCTTTTTATCCATAAATTTCAGTACATTCGCCAAGTTTGTATTTGTACGAGAATTAATGTGTGTCATAAAATGATAACAGTGAACTAGAGTAGTTTCTGTCTACTGTCTTAACTTATGCTTATCATACGTCCATGGTAGGTGCTAGAGTAAGTTTGTAACCCAAAGGTAAAAAAAAAAATATATATATATAAATAAAATTAATATACCCTAATAAATATAATAATCAAAAGGTTCTTTATTATGGTGGGCCAAAGCCGGTAGTTTTTGTTCTCAGGCCACTATTACATGTATTGATGTTAAAAATAAAAGAAATTAAATAAATAAAAAATGTATCAGTGATAACAATTGGTCACCTAAATCCCTATTTCACAAAGCTAGAAAGTGTTACTGTTGGAATCAATACCAAGATAAAAAGAGTAGCCTATGTGACAGCAGTGGGTTAAAAAAATTGTCAGAATGACCATGTCTGTGAGTTTTAAGTCCAATAGCTGATGATTAGAACGCAATCAATGTTCTCTAGTGGCATCGCTAAATAAAACAAACTTTTCTTTTGATACCAAGCTACGGTTGCATACTTCTACTTTTCAAAACCATGCAGTTTATTAATTGTTTGTTGTTTGTGATCAACTTTAACTAGCCTGTTCTCTTGTGCTGTTTCGTATCATTCTGTTACGACTGGTTTGTTTTTACATTATCATAGACGCTCGATGGATGAGTGAGGATCGAAATATTTGTTTAATCATACCCAATACGGAATGTTTTTTCAGAAATATTTATTAGCAAAAATTATCAATTAACAATTATTTATTGTGTACAGTATTACTTTTAGAAGTGCATAGCGATCTCGGAAACTTTCATTGCAATTCAAGACCGATACTGAACAAAATATTCCCTGCCCAACATATGTATGAACTTGTAAAACAAAAGGACTCAGACAATGGCAATTTTAGGGTTACATCAAATAACTAAAATAGTCTTAAGACTTTGGTCATTATATTGTCTTTATTCATGCATCAGGCCCCATGCTTACAAATTGTTTAAAAGTCGCTTATTGAAAAGAGTAGCCTATGTTGTGAAAGTAGGATTCCTCTGAAGACCATGTCATGAATACACCTAATAGTCGCCAATTAAAATAGTGTTGGGTGTCGTTAAACAAACATTCCTTTCATTATAAACCATTTTGACGGGAGAACAGTCTACCGCACATTAACTATTTGCAATATTTATGTTATCTGTATTGTGTTTATTGAATATTGTCAGTGTATATGTAAGATATATTAATATTATATTATGAATACATAATGCATGTTTTTTTTATTCTCATCTGTATTTTTCATTACGTATTGTATGTATCGGTAGAAACTTGGAGGATGTTAGCATACGAATGTATGTGTCGTGTATTTATTATATATACTTGTTTTCAGCTCAAGTTGTGCTTTTACTTTTTAAAGAGTCGTTAACCAAGCTGTATGAATCAGTTGTGTAAACATTTCACACAAAGAAATAAATACCAATATGATAGCTCAGTCAGTATAGAGTTGTTTTGATAAACGAAATTCAAATTTAACAACAAAATGTACTTAATCAGGTCTGTGTAGGAATTTTAAAGTGGGTGTACATTGTTTGAACAAGTGTCTTTCAATATACAACATTTATCATCATTTAAATTTTTTCAAAATTGATTTAACATGTTTAAAAAAAATCATTGGTATTCTGTGGGGGATCTAGCCGCTGTCCGGGCCCCCTTAAATTTTGCTATTTTTTACTTTGGAAATATTTTCGGGAACGTTTGTGGCACTTAGGCCCCCCTCCCCAATGGATTTTTGGGATCTGCCACTGGTATTCGTACACTAATACTAGTACGGTAATACATGTAGTATCATCACCCTGTGTCCAAGCCTGAACCTACTTTCATAATTTCAAATCGGAATTGATTTTTCTGTTTTAGATTTGTCGTATGGCCGTTTTGACAATAACAAAACGTGCAACAAAATATTCTCGTTCCACCAGCATCTCTAGTCACATTAGAAATCAGTAGATAAATGTTGATAATTCCTTATTGTTAGCTTCCCGAGCATGTTAAACTTTCTTTGCTTCTAGTTCAAACATCATTGAGCTATTTCATTGGCAGCTATGTTTATATTGTTAGTATTACTCCAGTGTAAACAATCTGTGTTAAACTGAATATTGAAAATATTGGAAATCAGTTGCAGACAAACACATCCATTAAACTGCAGTGATTGATTTTTATAAAAATATTTCTAACATCATGAATACAATGAGATCTGTCAACCTACATCACAAGATTTGACGTCATTTGCTAGATTTTGACATTGAAGGTGTTTTATTAATATTCACTTTATATGTTTATTACACCCCCATCATCCCTCAAAAATAATAATAAATAATAAGTTTAGTGTGTAAAAGACATCAAACCTGGTATAAATAAACACAAATTGTTGGTTTATGTTCAAACCATTTCATGAAGTGCTTTAACATTTGTGAGCTTCTTAGTACAAAATTCTCACATGTCTATCGTATTCTTCAGTATACACAAGTACTGTAAAAACTTTGAGTGTTCGAATATTTTCAGACTTGAAAGTTATGAAATAATTTGAACATACATCTTTATGAACCATTTATTTTGGGAAGCAAAGAAGGAAAAGGAAATAAATATGAATGACGTCACATTTTGTGATATAGTTTGAGAGTATTTGAAATTAAGTGAAAATGTTGCTTAAATGCCATACATAATAGTTCTGATCACTAAATTATTTTTTTGTAATTTTGCTGTTCCAAAGTTTATAATTCTTGTTGTGTCTGAAAATTGTATTTCAAATAGTTTTAAATTTGTGTTCTTCGTTTCATGTTAAAATTTGTTTATATAACAACCTTTTGAAATTTGGTCACAATGAATTATGATCTTTACAAAATTTAGGTGAAATTTTATGATAATTTAATAGATTTGTTAGTTGCAGTCTTTAACACTGTATGTTGACCCTTTATCCCTTCAATTCATCATTAGACTGTACCAGTGTTGTAGCTGGAGGAGTCCATTTAATGTGTAAGGCATGAAGGCTTAATAACTATTCATTACAGCCAAAAAAAGCATTGCTTGTTGTAGTGTCAGTTTTTTTTTTTTTTTTAATGTGCTGCTGAATTTCTTTTATACAAGTACTGATTAAAAATTATGAAAACATATTTTCTTGCTTGATTGTTGTTGTTGTTTTGGGGTAAATTCAGTTTATAATTAGCTGAAAGTTGTTAAAATTCTGGCCAAAGATCAGTGGGAAGATGTTTCCACTTGCACTGACCAGTGGTTCCATAACTGGTTTAACAAAGGCTATGGCTTGTGCTATCCTGTCTTATGGGAAAGTGCATATAAAATATTCCTTGCTGCTTATTGAAAAAGAGTAGCTGCACTAGTGTGGCGGTAGCGGGTTTCCTCTCTTCTACTAACATTAATATCTGTCCTGGACAGA
>JAUTWP010087288.1:0-12188 GCA_033042655.1 Cyathermia naticoides
CCAACATAAACTCCTAAAGTTTTCTTATTTGTTCCATCATAGAAAGCACTAAAATAGCATTTTCATCTTGCTGAATAGTGTTCTAACTTATCTTTATCTAACCCATCTTGTACTAATTGTGCTTGAACTTCATAGTTAAAGTCAATATGTGGTTTTTTATAGGTCATATCAAATGGTATTTTACAAACTTGTTGTAAATATACATCATTTTTATGTATTGTTGGTATCTTTTGAAATCCAGTAAATGTTACTCATCCACTTCCTTTATCAGTATTCTCAATAGTAATAGTATTATTGGTATCATCATCTTTAAGTTTGATTCCTTTTCCTTCTTTTAAAATTGCTTTTGTTGATGGATAGATTGATTTAGGTGAAATAATTGTTTTAATTTTATTATCAATTAACTCTCCTACTTTTCCTTCATCTGGGATGATAACTGGATTAACATCCTCAACTTTTGTATCTATTCTCATGTTTTCCATTGGATAGACAATAGTTTCTTTTTTATATTTTTTTATTGAACCATCTAAAATGTAGTTCTTTCTTATTAATTTAGACATTAAAATCTCCTTTTATTATTTCTATGTTGCCTGCTGGTGTTCTTTGTCACACCATATTTTCTGGTAATAGTTTGTAATCTCTTACACCTGATTTTACAATCAATTGCTTAGCATAAATTCCTAAAGCATCCCCAGTTAGTAATCAACTTGTTGTGTCTTGTGACATATTAAAACCTGGAGCACTAACTCCAATACCTAATAATCTTTCAACTATTTGATTATTTTGTGTCATATTTTGAATAATTTCAAAGACAGTTTGTTGTAATCAAAACCTTGTATCATCCTCTAAATACATTCATTCTATGTATCTTAAAATTTCTCCTTGTGGTGATGATACAATCATATTGATTGCAGTATTACCTAAGTTGTTTGATAAAGTTTCCATTACTTTAATTTGTTCTGCCGGTGTTGCGTTTGGTTGAATTCAATTCCTTAAAATTGATTGTGGTAATTTAATTTTATTAATTACATTGGTATTAAATTCACTTTGAAATAAATCGTAAATTTTACCATTTTTGAATCACACTTTTACTGTATGTTGTGTTTTCATAAATTTCTCCTTATGTATACATTATACCATTTTTCTTTATGTTTTAATAATTTTTTTTAATTCTTGGTTTATAGACCTTTGCTGTCTTTTGTTTTGGTGATGATGTCTTTCAATTTCTAACTAAAGGTCATGCTCTTTTTACAATTCTTAATTTTCTTCTTACTGCTATATTAGCTACAGCAAATGAATATGGATTTTTATGTCTTATGAAAGCATTTGATTGGTCTCTAACAGTTCTTGTCAATCCATATAACATTTTACCTTCCATTGCTTTCCAAAGATGTTTATTCTTTTTACCTGCATACATATCTTTTAAAGTATTAGATACAGAATAAGTTAAAACCCTTTGGACTTCCATACCCAAAGCATGATGAACTAAAAACTTCATTGCTTTGTTATTAATATGTTTTGCTCATCTTTCACCTACTAAATCTCCTACTAATCCCCTTGCTACTAATCTTGTTGCTCTCGAAATAGATGTATTAATCATTGATTTATTAATTTTACCTAAGAAATTTTGGAATTCACTTTTGCTTTTTATTCTCATTCCAAATTTCTTAATGTTAGATGTTATTGATAAAATACTTCTTATACTTTGTATTGGTAAGAACGCTAAGATATGACCTAAAACTTTTTCTTCAACTTTACTCATTTTACCTCTTTTTTTACCGGATATATTTCCAAAAAGTTGCATAACTGAAACACTTTTTCCACCACGAGAAGCAGCAAAAATATTATCATATGTTGAACCTGGTGATTGTATCATACTTTTAATTTGAATATCATTCATTCATCTAAATACTGGTGGTTTATAATTTGTTTTTTCACCTTGAAATGTAACCATGATTAAATGTTCTACTGGTGATTCACCTATGATTTTCATTTCACTTAATCAACTACTATCTAATGGTATTATTCCTGCTTTTAAAAATCCTTCATATGATTTCTCAATACCTTTTTTCATAACTTTTGCTCATGCTCCTAATGATAATTTTTTAGTTAATTTTGATTCTTCACTTTTTCCTATATTTTCAATTAATTTGTTTCCAAATTTCTTAGCAAATTTTCTAAGTTGTCTATATAACATATTAATAGGCAGCCTTCCTAAATTAGATGGATTTAATGCTCTACTTACTTTTGAAACTTTTCTTATATTTTTATGTGAAAATGTAGCTTTAATCTTTTGTCATCCACTTCTTTGTTCATAAGCAATATTTTTTTGTGCTTGTTTTCAAAATGAAGCATGTTTTTTTCTCATTACAGCAACAGTTGCATGGAATACATCTGCTTCTGCCATTTCTTCTCCTGCTTTCCCCATTTCATATGCTTCTTTTGTTTCTTTTAAAATTCTAAAAAATTCATATCTTAATGTATTAATTTCTCCACTATCACCTAAAAAAGGTAATACCATTGTGTTTATAACACTTTGAAGTTCTTTATAATTAGCTCTTTGTTTTAAAAAAGCGATGATTAATGCTTTAAATTCTTCAACGTCTTCTATTCCAAGCATTTTTGCTATAATTTTTTCTTTGTCTTCTCTTTCAGTTTTTCTTTGTGTATTTTTTCTAATTTCGTCTAATACTCCTAATTTAGAAAAATTTAAATTATTCAATCCTTTTTCTATTCTTCTTGTCATATAATTAATTGCTCCTTCACTTGAATTCTTTCAATAAGAAGTTAATTTTTCTTTAACATTAGTTTTTAGACTTTTATATGGATTTTTTCATGGTTTAAGAGTTTGACTTATTTCTTTAACATATTTTTGAGTATTTCTATGAAGGTGATAGTTAATATATAATTTGGACATCTTATTATATTCTTCTTTTGTATATCCAAATTTAGTGAATATTCTTGCTCTATGTGTTCCTCATCCTGCTTTTTCCATCGCTAAAGAATGGTTAACCATTTCCTGTCTAAGAGCATTATTAGCAATAAATTCCTCTGGAACAGCAGAATTTCCAAATTCTACTATTTTTCCAATACTATTAGCATTCATAGCTAATCCTCATCATCCACCGATAACTGGTGCTCCTAAGTTAATACCTACATTTACTCATGAATTAGAAATACCATAAGCATGATTAACTCCTCATAAGCTTCCACCATAAGCTTCTGCTATAAGAAATTGAGGTATTACTTCATCTGCTCCTGGAATAAAAGCAGTTAAAATACTTCCAGCCATTAACAATCCTTTGAATACTTGTGGTCAAATATTTGGTGCTGGTGAAGTGGTAACCGCATTATGAAAATATGGTTTTGAATTTTGTGGTGCTGGTTGATACATATATATTCCTTTCTTAAAAAATGGTTGACACCAGCCAACCATCCTTTTTATTATTTAGTTTGTTTATTAATCTTAGTCATTAACTTTTGGTTGTGCTTTTGCTTGAGCAATTTCAATGATTTTGATTCTTTCAGGGTCAATGATTGCTGAGAAATCTCCATAAGAGTGTCCCACATATCTTTCATCTAATAGTACTTGGTCAAATTCATTAAATCCATAAGCAAGTCCAGCATCCACAAATGCTTCTTTATCTAAGATAATTGCTCCAATAACACTTGGTGTTTTTGGGTCAAGTTTTCCAGCAAATGAGTTTAATACTTGTGATACAAAGAATTCAGTTCCATTGTAAGTAAATGATTTACCAACTCCATTTGGAAATGTATCTGTTCCTTGATGATATGCTTTACCATGTAATCTACCAGCAGCTCTTGCTACTGATGGATGACAAATAACAACTACATCTTGGCTTCAATGTTTGAATTTATCTGAAAATCCTTGAACTTCCTCAACAATATCCTCAATTCCACCAATAATTTTTTCATCATTAGCAATTGTTTTATCAATTGTAAAAATTGTCCCTGATGGTGTAATAGCATCTTGTATTTTAGCAACAGCCATTTCCTCTTTATCAATTAACAAGTTTTGTGCTTTATTAGCAATTGTTCTTGTGAATAATGATGAATCAGTTAATGGGTCATATTCTGTATTTAATGGAACATCAAATAAGAAATCTTTCTTAACTGTTGATTTTAATTCAACTGTGCTTCAATCAACTCTTTGAGCAGTATTGATTCTTGCTATGAAATTGTCTCCAATCCCTTTTGTTGGGTCTGCAACACTTGTTGCTGCTTTACCCCTAATTGCTCTTTGAATAGCAACTTGGGTATTCCCATTTTTAGAATCCTTCCCTTCTATTGGAACTAAATTAACATTTCCACCTTTAAAAGCTAATGCTGATAAAGACATTAATGGTAATAGTCCTGTATTATACTGAGATTCTACACTGTCTAAGAAATCAGTTTTATATAGTTTAGCCATAATTTATCTCCTTATATTTTATTTTATTATGTCTGGTGCAAATCTGTATGTTTTTGGAGTTGAGATTGTTTCTTTTACAATTTCTGTTCCTTTAATACTTTGCACTTTTGGTGTTTCTTTTAAAAATGTATTTTCTTCCAAAGATTTGGTTAAAGCATCCTTAAAATTGTCATCATCAAATTTAGTTAATTTAACTAATGCTAATGCTTTTTTCTCATCATTGATAAGTGATTTAGCTATTGATAATTTTGTTTTAGATTCATTTTGAGTTTTTAATTCATTATATTTTGTTTCTAATTTATCAAACTCTGCTTTATCAATTGTGTTTTTGAATCCACCACTCACAAAAACTTTGTGTTGATTAAGCAATTCCTCTAATTCTTTTTGACTATATGTTTCTTTTACATCATAGTTAAAATTTCTTTCCATTAATTACCTCCTATGTAATTTTATGTCTACTCTAATTATATACCATTTTCCTGTGTTTTAATAATTTTTTTTTATTTTCTTTTTTTGGGAATGAAAAAAACATCCTTTTTGGGGATGTTTTAAATAAAAAATATGTTTTCAAAATATTTTAGGAAGTTATGTAATAGAAAAAAAAAGAGTAATATAAATATATGTGTGTTTTAACTTCCATATATATATTATACACCTTTTTATTATGTATTAATAATTTTTTTTTATTTTTTTTTATTTTATTGAGTATATTTTAATTATTGGGATGTTTTTTTGATATAATGTATTTGAGGGGGTTTTTAGAGACCTTTTTGAGTTTGAGGATAGATAGTATTAAAGAGAGATTAAAGTCCCAAATATGAGTTGTTTTGGGGGTTTAATGATAGGTTATGGGTAATTTATAAGTCCATTATCTGGGGACATGTCCCCAGATAATGTTTTTGATGGTGGAGTTAAGGTTTTGGAGGATATATGTATTTTCTATTTGGGGTCTTGTTCAATATAGTGGAAATCCCAATTTTTTAAGGGGGGCGATACACCGGGTCAGTTGTTGTTTTGGTTGGGTTTGTCATAGTTCATATCATATAGGACATAGGTTGGTGCTGCTTGTGTTGCTATTTGGTAGCATAAAATTTGTCACCATTTGGTTTGGATTTGTGAGATTTGATATCATACTCTTTCCTATTGTGTTGTATTGCTACACAATATATAACCCCTTAAGGGGTTATTACAACATACTACTCAATTGGTAATCATGGACAATCACACAAACCCAAACCAAATGGTAAATTATTTATTATTAAAACTTTTATTTTTTTATAATTATATGGTGACATGGTTCATATATATAATACTTTTCTTTATTTAAACAAGTAGACATAAAGAGCAATAGGGTACACATAGATATTTGAAAAAGTGTAGTGTTTATGGGAGTTGTACCCTGAACCCTATAAAATAAAAAAAAATAAAAGTTTGTGGTACATATAAAATGATAGGGTTTTTAAAAAATAATTATTAATACATTAACAAATAATATATAATATAGATAGTCAAAGAAAAAAAAAACAAGGAGGAAATAAATGACTAAACAAAGAATTATAAGCAAGAAAAATGGATTTTTCTTGTATAAAACAAAACAACAAAAATATTTTCCATCATTTGTAGATAAAGCAAATTTTAGGAAAAATGGTAAAAATGCTAATTGGATTGATACCCATAAAACAGCTGATTGAGAGCAAATTAAATACATTGTTAGTGAAAACTACATATTATTAGATTGTGATACAAATAATGCTGTTAAAACAGTGGAGGAGATACTAATTAAGTTAAAACTCAATACTTATTCTTATGAAACAAGTAAAGAACATAAACATTTTTGATTCAAAGTTGATGATAATGTTAGAAAAATGATTGATTTATTTAAATTAAATAGTTTTAATCATAATTTATATATTGATGGGATTGATACAAGAGCATTTAGAATGGATGGAAAACAAGCAAAAACAGGTGGAGTTTTCATATATGATATCAATAAAGATAACTCAACAAGACCATCTGCATCAGATTTAATTGGTAATCTACATTACAATACATGTATATGTCCATTAATGTTATTAATACCAAATACAAACTGATTTAATAAAAGAAATAAATATCCAATTAAATATGACAAAATTGTCAATAGTGGTGAAAGTGAAACACAAACAAGACATGAACAAGAATTGATTTATGCTACAAATTTCAAAAAGATAGGATTAGATGCTAAAGTTTGTCATCAATGATTTAAAGAAGTGATTGAATTAAATGGTAATATTGGTAGAGAAGCACCAGAATTATCATATATCAATGAACTTTATAGACAAAAAGAACCAGCATTTTTGAAAGATAAGGATTATAATTATCATATTGAAACTGATGAAAATGATTTTCCAATAAATATGGATAAAGCATTTAAAATATTTAAAGAAAAAGTTAAACATTTAAAAAATGATTTGAATTTATGATTTAAATTTTCATATTTTAATAATGAAATATGAATCCAAGATAATCATAATAATGAAAGGATTAATTTTAGCAATTATCATACTGATAAAACTGAAACAATGAAATTTTTAAAAATTGAATGTGAAAAATATTTAAAAAGATTTGATAATTTAAAAGTTAAAACTAAAAATGGTATTTTGGATGCTAAGAAAACAGCAATTAAAGAAATTGGAATTGATTTGAAATTATTAAAAAATAGAATTGTAAAATTGGATGACACAGTTGTTTGTCAAAACTACTACATTAATAAAAATGGAGTTTTTGAAAACAAAGGAATTAATGAACCTTTTACATTAAATAAAATTAATAGAGATTATATTGATGATGTTAAATGTCCAAAAGTATTAGAAAAATATCTTTATAACTTATTTGGAACAAAAGAAAGAATTGATATTGCTTTAAAATTATTAAGTTTTACAATAGCTAATACACCAAGTCCATCAGCATTATGTATTACTGGCCCATCTAATTGTGGAAAATCAACATTAGAAAAATTAATCAATGGAGTTATAGGTATTAATAATGCTGCTTCAATTGATGGAGATAAAGTTTGTAGTGGAGCAAATTTTGGATTAGAAGGGATTGTTAATAAAACTTGAGCAGTATTAAATGAAAATGGTGGAGTTGTGGTTTCTAAAGTTAATAATATATTTAAAAAATTGTTAGATACAACTGATTATTTAAATGGAGTTAATGAAAAATATGTTAGAACAAGAAGGGTGAAATCAACTACATCATTTATGTTTTTGTCTAATGAAACACTGGAATTTGACATAACTGACCCAGCATTAATCAATAGATTTAGTTTCTTATTAGTTAGTGATTATTACAAACCAGAAAATAAATTAACAAATGATGAATATGGAGAACTATTAAACAATAAGGATACATATGATTGATTATTTAAAGTGTTTTTTCAACATCAGATTAAACTTTTAGGAAAATATAAACATAGAAATGTTGGTTATCATTTTAATCAAAGTGAATACATCCAAGATATTGAAAATGCTAATAAAGTAATTTCATATTTTAAGAAAAATGATGTTAATAAATTACCTTTTGAGGAAATTAATAGGAGAGTTAGAGATTACTTATTAAGTAAAAAGGATGTTCCAACTCAAAAACTAAAAAGATACTTAGATTATTGTGGTTATAGATATGATAAACATAATGATTATTGAGTGAAAGGAGATGATTAATGTTTTTTTGAATAAAATGTAAATGACAAGAAAGAAAATATCAAAAACTTTTAAAAGAAAATAATATTAAATTTTTATGCTATTGATGTGGAACTGATAAACTATATATCAGTGAACATGTTAGTGGAAAACACACTTGTAAAGAGTGTTTTGATAAAAATAAATAAAAGTGAGCACTTATGAAAATAAGTGCTCTTTTAGTATAAAATATAGTTATATGGGAAAGAAATAAAAAAATATTTTTAAAACATATCAAAATAGTGTATAATATAGATACAAGAAAAAAATAGGAGAAAATATGAAAAAACAAGACATTATTAATGCTATCAACAATAAATTAATAGCATTAGACAAAGAAAGTAAAGAAACAACTGGGAGATATTTAGCAGCATATAAACTATTAAATTTAGAAAATGGTTGTGAAATTTTAGGTGGAATTGCTGACCAACCCACACCTTATTACATCCAAACTAAATTAAAAAAAGGATGAAATGATGAATATAGAACAATTGATATCAAATTAGAAAGACAAACAAAAGCATATTTATTAGCATTGTTAGGTGGTTTTTAATGAAAAATAAATGAACAAATGGTTATGTTAAAAGCAAACCAATTACAAAAAAAGAATATGATTTTATAATGGAAAGTAATTATTACTTAGCACAAGTTATTTTACACACAGGAGTTAGAATCAATGAACTACATACTTTATTAAATATGAGTTGAGATGAATCAATGGATATTGTATATATTCATACTAAAAAAAGTGGTAAAAATAAAAACTCAATTGTATTAAATGAAAAAGCAAGAATTGCTTTATATAAAGCAAGAAAAGAACATAAAGGAAAAGTAGTTAGAACATTAAGTAGAGTTTTTGAAAGATTAGAAATAAATGCTCACAGATTAAGAACTACATTTGCTGTAAATCTACATAAAAATGGAGTTAGTGTTTTTACAATCCAAAGATTAATGAACCATGCTGATTTAAGTATTACATCTAAATATGTAATATTAGATGATAGTGAATTAATGACAGCAGTTGATACATTATGTGATACATCTAAATCTTTAGATGGGATGACTAAACCTGAATTACAACAAGAGATTTTAAGATTAAGACATAGATTAAATAGAATAGGGGGTGAGAAATGGGATTAGACAGTGAAGAACTTAATTTAAGTAATGGATATAAAGAAAGATTAGAATATGCTATGGAATTAATTAAATGTATAAAAAATGAATATGGATTAACATTAGACCAAGCAATGAGATTGTATCTATTGGTAGATTAATGGATATAGATGTATTAAGATATGGTATTTATGTACTTATTGTTGATAATTTAATTATCTATGTTGGGAAAGATAGTAATATCCATAATAGAGAAAGAATTACACAACATTTAAAGCAATCAAGGTACAATATTAGCAAACTTAACAAGTATTTACAAGATAAGGATGATTGATGTTATGATGTTTTAGCATTATTTCAAACTAAAAGAGACATGAATGCTTTTGAGAAAGCAATGATTAGAAAATATCAACCAAAATTCAACAAACAAAATAAAAAAAGAACCAAATAGGTTCTTTTTTTTAGGTTCAAACTACTCTTTGAAATGCTACTTGTTCATCAATTTTATTAACAACTGGAACTTTAAATGTTTCAGCACCTATTAATATATTTAAATTATCAGCCCATATCATATTAAATGTAACTTCTTTTAAATAATCAATATCTTGTTTGTTTTTCTCAAATAATTGAAATAAATGTTCTCCCTCATTATAAATTTGTAATTGTCTTAAAAGATATTTTCAATCAGTTTTATCATATAGTGTTGGTCTTTTGGTATTATCAACTGGCCCTACTTGACCTGAAATATGACATACACAATCAGTATAAGAATCTGATTGGACTTGAACATCTGAATCAAATTTATAGTTAAAATGAGTTGTTCCTTTAACATGTTCTCATGTTGTTCAAAATTCTACTTTACAATTATTATTTGGTGATAATGCTTTAACTGTATTATTAGGTCATTTATCTTTAAATTGTTTTTTAAATACTTCTGTACAAAAGTTAAGATATCCACTTGGTCATATATCTGATAATAATTTATAACCTTGTGTATCTCTCATAGAACCACCTCATAAATTATTTGGTCAATCAGCTTCTTGTCCATCTAAATTAAATTGTGGTATAGATGTTTTGGTTTCTTTAGTAACTCTATTACCTGTGTTTTTAGATGTAACAACTGAACCTGGCATAGCAAAATGTTTTTTACAATAATCTGCTTCTACTTTTGGTAAATTAGATGTATCTCAAAAAGTTCCAGGTGTTGAAAATGGTAAAGTAAATGTTTTATCAAAATCAACTGGTGCTGGTTTTGTAGTATCTAAATAAAACCTTCTAAAAGCATCCTTATCAGTAAATGGTAAAAATCACATGTATTTTAAAGCATCATCATTTCTACCAAACATTGCTCCAGGTAATCCAACTTTATCTATTGGACTTAAAGCATTTGGTAATTTAGGAAATATAATTTCTTTTTCAGCATGAATTGTTGTTAAATCTGAAATATCATATATTAATTTAGGATTAATTCCATTTTTAATATCAAACCATTTGCTACCAACTATGAAACTTATTTCATTTCAAGTTACTGATTTTTTATCATCACTTATATTAATTCCAACACTTCCTTGTGGAACAAAATATCAAGGTAATACTGCTTTATATATTTCACTTGAACCACCTGCTACACTTCTTGCTGATGAAATATAACCACTTAAAGAACATATAAATCTACTTAACATTTTATCATCATCATCTGATAAAACAGGATTTTTATATTTAAAAGCAGTGTATAAATCATTACATGCATCCTCTACTCTTTTTGTTTGTAAAGACAATATATTTATTTTAGTAGAACAACACACTGCTTCTGGGTCAATTTGTCCTACTTGACCTGCTATTTTAGCATCTGGTTTTAATCTTGCTACTCCTGTAAAAGATGTTTTATATAAATAACTCATACATATCATATCCCCTAATAAAGAATACATATCTTTTTGAACTTGGGTTGGAGGTGTTCCATTTGGATTCATCCCATCAATTAATTTTGCTCCATTTAAAAATCTAACAATATCTTCATATGGTAAAAAAGTTGAGAAATCAAATCAATCAGCACTTAATGTTAATTTATTTGATAAATCTCTTGGGGATGCTTGAAAAGGAACAAAGTTTCCTTTAACTGTTAAATCTAAATTCCCATCTATATTATTTGAATAACCCAAACCTTGAATTCTATTAATTAAAGAATTAGTTGGTATTGATACTTCAAAACCTGGATATTGAACTTGTTTTCCTTTATCATCAATCATTGTAATATAAGGTTTTTCAATATAACCTTTGTCATTTATATAAAATGTATATCCACAATTTACAAACTTATCTAACATTGCTTTTACTGAATCAAATTGTATTTTTGTAAAACTATTTTTATCAATAATGTATTCATAATTATATTTTACAAAAGCATCATTACCATTTATAATTTTAACATTAGAAGCTACAAAACTTTCTTGTTTTTTCTTTGGGTCAAAGGGTTCTAAAAAACAAACAATTTGATAATCTTTAAATTCACTATCAAAATTATTAGTCAATGCTTCAAAAGAAACCATTTTTTCTAAAACTATTCCACTACTTTGTGTATCAGTTACACCTTTCATATTTTCTCTTAATTCCTCATCCATTAAAATTTCAAAATAAATATTATTATTTTCATCTTGGATAAATTCTTTACTTTCTTTTAATTGTTTTTGTGAAATAGCTATAAATGAATGGGTATTAGCACCAAAACTATATTCTGGTTCAAACTTATCATTATGAAATGCTGTCATAATATATGGATATAATTTAATTGTTTTTTCTGTATTTGTTAATTCTTGGATGTGACTAATCATTTGTATCTCCTTTATCATTATTATCTGGTTGAGATGGTTGAGATGGGTTTTGGAATCCTCCCATTGTTTGTTGGATTACAGCATTTAACATTT
>JAUTWP010087399.1:0-12187 GCA_033042655.1 Cyathermia naticoides
ATTGTTACTAAGGTTGGACAAATCAGATGTGTTTAAACTGTAATGATGATGACGTAAATTTAATTATTCAAGAAAGAAAAACGCACGAGACGTGATATCACAAATTATAGTCCCAGCGATATCTCCTACAAAAGACCTTAATGGATGACATTCTTACATCTATCCAATATGACCTAAAAAGATGGCGACTGATTTGTTTAGAAAAAACCTAAAACACACATGCTAAATAGTTAAATATTAAAAATATTCTTGGTGTTGAAGCTTTTAAGTTCATGCCTATTTTGTGGGCTATTTTCCATTTATCAAAGGCTGTGGTATGTGTTGTCCTGTCTGTGGGAAAGTGCATACAAAAGTTTCCTTGCTGCTTCAGAAAGAGTAGCCTATGTGGCAGCAGTGGGTTTCCTCTAAAAGAAATGTGTCAAAATTACCATATGTATGACGTTCAATAGCCACTGATAAGATAAAACTCAATGTGCTCTAGTGGCGTCATTAAATAAAACAAATTTTTCTTTTTCATTTTCATGCCTATTTCTTTCTGTTCGATGATGGGGATAAAACTAACCTAGATCATCTATTCCATGTGATTTAAAAAAAGAAATTAAATCAAAATATCTTGAAATTTCAGCTTCAGAATTCTTAGTATTTTAGCTTTAAATATATTTCTTTGTTTGAAGATGACAGGCACAAGACAAATTGTAACATCTATTCTAAAGGATTACATTTTTTAAATTCTCAATATTTTAACTTTATATTTATAAATATTTCTGTTATCAGATGACAAGTGGCATGGACTGCGGGCGTCATCGGAACAGAAGCGTAAGATGCTGGAAGACGTGGTGACAGACTTGGAGAATCTGAAAGACAACGGGGAACAACTCAACAAGTGGCTCAATCAAAAAGAAAAGATGATGGACGTCCTCGGTCCAGTTGCCGTGGAACCCTCCCTCGTTCAGAACCAGATGGATCAAGTGAAGGTAGCGGCAGTTTGTAATGAAATTAATTACTCTCTCCGTCTTTAACTTGTTTATCAGTATCATAATTATTCAGTTCAGTGACTACATCTGCAAGTTTGAGAATATTTGCTGAAAATCAACATTCATTAATTCAAACATGTTCTGTAGATCCATCATTTTGTTG
The DNA here is from genome assembly GCA_033042655.1 of Cyathermia naticoides. Taxonomy (NCBI): domain Eukaryota; kingdom Metazoa; phylum Mollusca; class Gastropoda; order Neomphalida; family Neomphalidae; genus Cyathermia; species Cyathermia naticoides. The sequence continues at coordinate 1,138 of JAUTWP010087399.1, forward strand.
TGACATAATGGGATTACCTAAAGGCAGTCCTAGGTGGGACTCAAATCATGGCTAAAAATACATATGGAATTCTCCGTACCTGAGCATTTTACACTAAAAATAGTCGTACGGAATAACCCGTTTCATTAACATATGTCTCTGACACTGAGTCATACATAAAAATTTAAACAGATTTTTTAACTTCATAAAAAATGTTAATCTTAAATTTTAGTATACAGAATTTATCCTCTGGAAAAATCCCTGATTCTTTTTTGGTTTGTATCAGGTGCTGCAGGAAGAGATGGCTAGTCAAGAGCCTCTGTATGAACAATTCTTCCAAGCGGCTAACTCGATCCTCGACAAGTGTGAGCCTGGATCCCGCGACAGTGCCAGCGTGAGCCGGAAACTCGAGTACACGGGCAAGTCGTGGGACAGACTGCAGAGTCGACTGAAAGACCGCGCGGCCAACCTGAAGAGCATGGAGACGGTGGGGACGGAGTTCTCTAACGTCACTCAAAAACTGGGAGAGAGACTCGGCAAACTGAACACCGGTCTGGATAGTCTGACTCCGGTCAGTTCATGTCCCAGCTCTCAGAAACAACAAGTCACCGAGATGGCGGTGAGTTGTACTGTAGTAATGTAGTAGTGTTTTCAATGTTTAAACATTACACTTTAATTTAATATTTAACCATTTAGAAAACTTATTCTTGGTTTGTTTCGTGGCATGATGCTTTACTTTGGTTTAAAATTGAAATATCTGGAATAGTTTTAACCATTTAGACCAGATGATCAAGGTTTATTTTAAAACTGAATATTTAAAATATTTTATCATTTAGAATAATCTATCCAAGTTTGTTCCATGTATGTTGTGTTATCCTGTATGTTGGATCATATAAAAGATCCCTTGCTACGGGAGACAGAATGACCCTATGTTTGACTTCTAATAACCAATAATTAAACTATTGATGTACTCTAGAAGCGTCGTTAAATAAAACAAACTTTTTATTACCAGCATTGAGACTTCGTTCATTAATTCTATTAACTGCTTTTCAGAAAATGGAAGAAGGTTTTACAGAGTTGCTGCCCCTGATGGGGAGAGCTAAAGAGTTATCTAAACAGCTCTGTGACAAGACTAAGGACTCGGCTATCAAGTCCGAGACTCGCTCCAAGCTCGCCCGAGTGGAGAAATCTTTCAGTGACGCCAAGAAGAAAATGGGTACGAGTATTCAGGGCTTGAAATTATCAATCACCTCGTTGTCAATGATCAACATATATTTATTTTTAGAATTGGTGTCTAGAAAGAACTGAGTTAATCATGTATATCTTCTACCTTATTCCTCCTTGAAAAACAGAATGTCACACAATAGCAAACTGTTTGTGTTTGTGCTGAGTGTCGTTAAACATTCGCGCGCCCGCCTTTGAAGCGTTCGGTCGTCGGATCGATCCTTCCCAGTGGACCCAGCGGCAGTCTGGGCTATTTTCCGTTCCAACCAGTGGTCCACACCTGGTTCATCAAAGGCTGTGGTATGTACTGTTCTGTCTATGGAAAAGTGCATATAAAAGATACCTTGCTGCTTATCAAAAAGTCTATGTGGTGGGAGCCTATTTCCTCTAAAGAAATGTGTCTGAATGACGTCCACCGATAAAATAAAAATAAAAGTGCTACAGTTGCGTCATTAAATAAAATAAACTTTACTTTTTGTTAAGCATGCATCATTCATGTGAGTTGAATATTTAATTTGTCTCTGTAGAATGAATTGCTCGAAGACGTTGCACTGAACTGGCACAGAATAGACAAAGACGTACAGAGGTGTGACAGAAATTACTGGTACTTTAGCCATGACAATCTGGAAAAGCTTCGCAATGTGATGTGCACGTAAGTTATTATTATTTAAAAAAAAAATGTTTCAGTCACTCTCTAAAGTTCGTGACACAACATTAATTTCACTCGGGACAGATAATCTGTAATTCCTCATAACTCGTAAGTTATTGTCTATGTAAGCTCTACATACTTATATTACATTTCAGATATGTGTGGCAGCATCTTGACGTGGGATATGTACAAGGCATGTGTGATCTCGTAGCGCCTCTGCTCGTCATCTTTGACGATGGTAAGTGTGCTGTAGATGATCAATTAAATTACTAACACAGATGACGGGCAGTATATTGTTGGTCATCGGATTGATCCTTCTCCGTGGACCCAGCTACAGTTTGGGCTATTTTCCGTTACAACGAGTGGTCTACAACTGGTTCATCAAATTTCATAGTATATGCTGTCCTGTCTGTGGGAAAGTACATATGCTTGATACCTAATAGCACGTATTAAAAAAGGTGTTGTTAAATAAACATTTCTTAGGTGTTATATGTTTGGTATGATGAATGAATATATTGTGCAAGTAATGCCCTACTAGATGGTCTAATCAGTATTAATGTCAACTTGATCATCTCGGGTTGGTGTGTGAACTTGATCATATTCATCTTTTTTGATGCCTCTTAATTTTTAATTACTTAGTTTTTATCTCATATCATTAAATAAATAAATTTTTAATCGTTGCAAATGGGTGAAAAATTCTCGCAATAATGTTAAACTATATATTCACTCACTCATTACATGTTTTCAGAGGCAATGACGTACAGCTGTTTCTGTGAATTGATGAAGAGAATGTCGTCTAACTTCCCACATGGTGGAGCGATGGATACACACTTTGCCAATATGAGGTCGCTTATACAGGTGAATTACAAAACTTGTAACAGGGATTAATCTGTAGTGAAACCCCTCTAAACTGGAAACCCACAGCACCATGTGAAATGTCGACTTTTCTGAGGTTTCCGCTTTTCAGAGGTTAGATGTACACAAAATGGACACATTGAGACTGAATTGTTTGTGGGATTCCAGTTTAGATAGAGTCAACTGTACCATATATTTTTGACCGTTTACAAGCCCCGTTCCCCTTCAAAAATTATTTCATTTCATACCATGTTTCCAAAATTCATTGGAAAAGTTTGAAACTTTTCAACATTTAGCAATATTTTCGCCAAATTTTATGAAAAATTGACCCTGATTTTCACAGCTAGATTAATCCCTGTTCGATGCCACACCAGTTCTGACATGCTATGAATCATTACCTGTTCTCATTGTTATGAGTCATTACCTGTGCTTCATTTGTCCTCATTGTTAGGAATTATTACCTGTGCTTCATTTGTCCTCATTGTTAGGAATTATTACCTGTGCTTCATTTGTACTCATTATTGTGCTTCGTTAAGACATTTTGTAATGTGAAAAACAGAATTTACTATCGTAATGGTTTTATTGGTTTTTTATAGTCGTATTTTAGATTTTTGACAGTGAGTTATACTCTATATGTTACTACATTTAGATTCTCCAGTTAATTATTATATTTTACTAATTTTAGATTCTCGACAGTGAATTATTTGAACACATGCATCAGCATGGTGACTACACACATTTCTATTTCTGTTACCGGTGGTTCCTTTTGGATTTCAAGAGAGGTGAGTAGATTATTCATATTTGTTTATAAAGTTGATTTGCTATATATTAATAGACAAATAGATTTGAATTTTTTTTTCTTTGAAGGGAGTTTCTGACAGGTTTTTCCTTTATTTTCATTTTATGTATTTTAATATACAATGATAATTTTTATTTAATGGGTTTGAAAATTATCAATTAAGTTGTCATATGGGAAAACCTCAAAAAACTAAATCTCAGGTATTAGGACTTTATCTTAAGTGGATGTAGCTTAGTCGGTAGTGTGCCCACCTTTGAACCGGTCGGTCGCCAGATCAATCCTTCTTGGTGGACCCATCTGCAGTTTGGGTTATTTTCTGTTCCAACCTGTGCTCCACAACTGTCCAATCTGGGAAAGTGCATATAAAAGGTCCCTTGCTGCTCATCGGAACGGGTAGCCTATGTGGCAGCAGCGGGTTTCCTCTAAAAAGAAATGTGTCAAAATTACCATATGAATGATGTCCAATAGCCGCTCAAATCAACGTGCTCTAGTGTCGTTATATAAAATGATATTTGCAGTGTGTAATAAACAAATAAAACCCGCACATTGAAAAACTGAATGTTTTTGTTAAAACCCGCAAATTGAAAAACTCTGTATGGTTATCTCCTAATTGAATGTTTTTGTTAAAGTTGCAGTGTCTGGGTTTTAAAAAAAATATTTAACCATTTAGAATATTATCTTGTACGTTTGTTTGATGGGCACCACCCTCCATTCTTCTGATGCAACTATTTTCGGTATCGTAATTAGATTACGTGAAATACTCTATAAATCTGCGAGGCGGGTCTCCACTTGTCCGCCATCGCTATGTTGTAGCCCTATTCACGTGACCTAAATGTGTTACAGCGGGATTGTTGTGTCAGAAACATGGAGCGTTGTGCCCTTCAAATAAACGTACAAGATATATTCTAAATGCTTAAATATTTATAAAAAACCCAGACACCCGCAAATTGAAAAACTCTGTATCAAGTCAAGATGTTTAATGTCTACATTCAGAGTCAGGCTGTTATAGCAGACACCTATCACGGGTGCAGTTTATGGTTTTCTCCATGCATTGCGCCCTGGACACGAGTGGTGGGGGGGGGATTTTGAAGAGAGCTATGGATTTTAATTTGATTTAGAAGATTAGCACATGTTGCGAATAATAGAATTTGGATGCTCAGCTGAAAATTTGGTTAAATTTAAGCGAATTTTGATCACAAGTTTTGCCAAGAGTAAAGTTGATTCAGACTACCGGTACACAATGTATTTAGAATTTAGAATTTTGGTTACTTCCAAGGGGATCGAAAAGGGATATGCGCGAGGTTTATATGATTATCCTAACTGAATGTTTGTGTTGACAGAGCTTGTATATGATGACGTGTTTGCCGTGTGGGAGACGATATGGGCTGCCAAGTTCATCAGTTCGTCTCACTTCGTGCTCTTCATCGCACTCGCTCTCGTCGAGTACTACCGCGACATCATCCTCGACAACAACATGGACTTCACAGACATCATCAAGTTCTTCAATGGTAAGTGTTAGTTAACTGGTTCATCAAAGGCCGTGGTATGTACTGTTCTATGGATAAGTGCATATAAAAGATCCCTTGCTGCTTATCAAAAACAGTAGCCTATGTGACGGCAGCAGGTTTCATCTAAAAGTGTGTCAAAATGGCCATATGAATGATGTCCAATAGCCGCTGATGATAAGATAAAAATCAATGTGCTCTAGTGGTATCGTTAAACAAAACAAACTTTATTTTAATAATGCAGCTATGTCATTTTGTGATAAATACTACAAAGTATTACTTTTCTGTATGACGCATATTATAAAATATTTGTACAGTGGGCTGTTAGGGCTATTTTCCATTCCAACCAGTGCTACACAACTGGTCCATCAAAGGATGTGGTATGTGCTGTCCTGTCTGTGGGAGATTGCATATAAAAGATCCCTTGCTGCTTATTGAAAAGAGTAGCTTATATGGCGGCAGCGGGTTTCCTCTAAAAATAAATGTGTCAAAATGACCATATGAATGACATCCAATAGCTGCTGATAAGATAAAAATCAATGTGCTCTAGTGGCATCGTTAAACAAAACAAACTTTACTTTTTATTTATTTTTAGAAATGGCTGAGCGACATAATGCAAAACAAGTGCTGAAGATTTCTCGTGAACTCGTGTTGCGACTACAGACCCTGATTGAGAACAAGTAAATCATTCCAACACTGGGACAGAATAATCTCTGCATATTCAAATACTTGTTGATGCATTTTTGTGTTAAAACAATAATACATTTATATATGACTGTTTATTACTGTATCAGTATAACTAAATATTTTTAATTTATAAAAAAATCATTCAAAGACCACTCTTCAGAATAGTTAACTGTCTATAAAAGCCATTTAAGTTATTTTCATCCAATATCCTATCTTGGACAACAGAGATGACTGATGACATGGTTGGTACACAAGACAGGGATCTGCTGTAAAAGCTTGTTCTGAATGTAGACGTTAAAATGTTTGACGACTTCGTTAAATAAAGCAAATGACTTTTGATGAAATAATTTCACTATATGAAATGATGCATCGACTAATACTCGAGCCAGTTTGCCCACCTACTTCTAGAAGAACTACTTAAATGAGTTTTTGTGATAGCAGAGCTTTATAATCAAATAGTATGTTATGTTTATTTTCCTGTTTTAACACTAAGAGATGACATACTGCGTTTATGTCTGTGATAGCAATAATTATAGTTTATAATTATAGAATTTACGAAGCCTGTTTTGGTTAAATGCACACGTTTAAGCGTTGTAAATGTATGTAGTTACACGCGTGTAAGAGAAAAACACACTTCGTAAATTCGGCCCAATATTTTTTTTGGAACAAATGTTTTTGTTACAGATTGTTTGAAACGAATGTATTACTGTTAACATTCTTAGTGTCAAAAGTTCCTGTAGTATAATAGGGCTTTGATTACTACCAGCGGCCACCTACTTAAATTTGAAATAGTAAGTGTTGTGCATCACCCAAATTGTTCCTTTGGTTACATGTGATGTATATAGGATTTGTATGTATTTTTTGTACATAAGTGCAAGAACAAAATAATAAATTTTCATCGCTAAACATTTTGTTTAACTTTTTTAGAGTTTCATTGTTTTGTTTTACATTTAATATTGTTTTTTTGTTTTGCAATTTATTTTTCAGTTTACTGAAAATTATGCCATTAAAATCATAATTTTTTGTATGTTGTAGTAAATGACATTGTTATTGCGTGTGTTGGTTAATATATTTAGCACATGTTATTACACCCATTGAAATTCGGATAATCTTGCTATGGAAATTTTGTAGAAATATTAAAAAAACTAAATTCACAACAGTGATAAAAAATGCCATCGCAAATTAGTTTTGTAACAGCTTTTTACAGCAGCATTTCACAGATTTTTGTAGGCTGTTGATAGATCTGATCATCATAGTCAGCTGATTAAAATAGTTTTAGGTATTGCTGCATTTTTGTTTTTCAACAGTAGCTTTCGTGTAAAACCATAGGTAAAAAATTAACCAAGGTGAAGAATGAAATGTTTTTGTGAACCAATAGAATTCAGATATTTAAATATTAGTATTATTACCTACAAAATACAGAAATAGTTTTTTTTAATATGTTCATTTCTGCTCAATCAGATAAGTTGAACTCAAAAGTTATTTGTTATAAATTTATGTTTTCTGCAATTTTTCATTTTGCAAATCAAAATAAAAGACTCCGTTGGTTTGCCTCAACATGTCTTTGACACTGTCCTGGGTTAGATTGTTCAGATGTCTGATTTTGTTTTATATAATTTCATTATTAGAAACATTTTTTTACTATGAAAGCAGCACGTTTTGTACATTAGAATTACTACATACATGTAGGATCTATTACTATGTTTGTGATGCATTTATGTTTAAGATAAAATATAATGTTATTTGTATATAGTGTTTTGAAAAATCTAATGATGTACAGTCAAACCTGCTAAAGTGGCCACCTGTAATAAGCAGCCACCTGTCTTCAAAGCTCACCTTTATTTTCTCCCAAATCAGCTAATTTAGTACAATATAACCTGTATTAAGCAGCCACCTGTCTTTAGATGTGACTTTTTGTTACTCCCTTGGGTAGCTGCTTAAGACAGGTTTGACTGTGGCTAAATTTTCAAATTGTTCAGGTTTTGTGTTTTATATTTTGTTATTTTCTTGATGGAATGATTTTTTTTCTACCAACAATTATAACATGTATATAATTATTGTAATTTACTGTTCAATGCTGTCTATGTTGTAATGAAATTTGCATGTACAGTAAACTATATCTCGAAGTACGTATTATGAACAATGTACATCTCAATATCTAGGTTGTGAAATAGGAAGATTGTTATTTTATCATGTATGATTATGATGATGATCTAAGTCTCTGGTGAACAACTAGGCAATAACAAGTAAATATTTGAACTACTGCTAAGACAAATGTTTGTTTATAATAGTATTAATACACTATATGTACTGGAAGAGGGATGCATTCAGAATAAGAACATGGCGGCAGACATGTATGATTTATATATGACTGAATTTTTTAATCAATTTGATGTTAACTGAAATATCTCATTTTGATTTTAAAAATGGTAAAGGGTTAGACTTGGGTCCCATATGTCCCTCTGTGTTTGCCTTAATAAATACTAGTACATACTACAGTGGACTGTCTTAACTGGACACCCATGGGACCAAGTAAAATGTCCGGTTTTCAGGGGTTATATTTATACTAAATGGACACATTGCGAAGTGATATTTTGATGTTGTCCCAGTCTGCACATGCCAATCACACTAGTTAGATAATGAGTAATTGTTATGACATGAGCAATATCTTAACTGGTGTGTCATAATAGTATGGAAAAACTGTTGTTAACAAACAAAAAACTGTGAATTAAGCAGAGCTGCCAAGTTGAATTGAGTGATGAGGGAGATCTCCCTCTTACAGTATGTCAAAAGCGGGAGAAATTTCTTTGGAAATATTTTTCACCAGTGTATATAGATAACACAATTAATTTGACTTGATTATGTACTGGATAAATAACAAGCATTCTGTGTTGCATGCAAACGATACATGCTTGAACTGTTCTCTGTAATTTAATAAATGAATATGTTTAAATGATGATTTGCACATAATGTTTTATTAATTTAAAAGAAAATGTTGATAGCTATTTTGTAAATAAATGTATATTAAATTTTATGTTTACTGAATATAACCCAGCAAAGTCAGGTTCAGATGAATTCTTTTAATGAACCTGTTTCAATTTATTTTATTACAAATGTTTTGGGACCACTTGGACATTTTTTCTATTTTCACTTGGAATTTTGTTCCTATTTAAAACAAAAATGTTTTAGGACCACTTGGAATTTTTTCTATTTAAAACAAAAATGTTTTGGGACCATTTGGATTTTTTCCAATATAATTTTTTTTTCCATGGTTTATTAATAATAAAAAATGTATAAAAAAATACGTACATTATTCAGTTTTCAGTGCTGTATTGTGTTACTACAGATTGTATATAATGATTGTGTAAATAAGTCATTATGAAGCATATGTTTATGTGATGTTGATTTTATAGAGAATATATTTTACTGATTGCCGGCTGTGACCACCGAATGATTTGTGAATGTGATATATTTAACATGCAGGGTATGTGTTGTACGTAAGTGAAGGTGTATAACAACTGTTATGTTTGTTACATATTGTTTTAACTGTTGTGCAGCTGCTTTTGGTAGTCTATGTTTTTATCACTTGTTAAATTATTTGGTGACTGCCAAAATCAAAAAATATATGTATATACATGTACAGTCAAGCCTACTCAAGCGACCACCTGTATTAAGCAGCCACCTGACTTTAAAGGTGACATTTATTTCCCCCAAATCGGTTAATTTAGTACATGGCCTGTGTTAAGCAGCCACCTGTCTTCAGAGGACAGTTTGTGTTACTCCCTTGAGTCACTACTTAAGATGAGTTTACCTTGATGATTGAAAAGAGTATCCTATGTGGCTGCAGTGGGTTTTCTCTGAAATGTGTTTAAATGACCATGTGTATGACATCCAATAGCCGATGATAAGATAAAATAAATATGCTCTAGTGGCGTCGTTAACTAAAACTAACTTTACTCTTTTTAAAGACTGGTTTGACTGTATATACATTTATATAGAAATATGTCTTAGTCATAGACTGTTAACACCAAGTAATCCAGGGCCATAAAACACTTACATATGCTTTGAAACTAGGTGTTAAAAGATGAATCATTCAAATACAGTGGACTGTCAGAAACTAAATTCACTTGGGACTAACAAAATAATTATGTTTAGCCAGAGTGGCAGTATAGACAAGATTCTGTCTAGTTATGAAGCTAGAGGAGACTTTGAAATCATGCTGGGTTTACACAGAAATCTGGATTAGACCAGATATTAATCTACTATACAGTTTGGTGCTGGTAACAGACTTCTTCCACCGAATTTTTAAATTTTATTTGACACCAAATTCCCAAAATTAATTAGATTTGTTTTCCAATTTTTTGAATTTAGTGATAATTTTTTTTACCAATTTTATGAAAAAGGGACTGAATTTTACAGCTAGTTTAATCCCTGAGCTGTTAGACATCCTTTTTTCGTAAGTAAAGTGTTGGGTTGGGGGTGTGATTTTTGCATTACGTAAATGTTTGATGGCCCTCAAAACAACTTCACAATTATAACTTCATTGCCAAAATATAATTTTATATGTTTTTCATCAGAACACAATTCCATTATCTACTTATATTTTCTATCACTGTTTCTACATCTTAACTGCTGCATATATATATAATAATTTAAATTTTAAAATTTTAGCAGTAGGGGCCTACATGTCTCAGCAACGTTTTCATGCAAAACTTGTGATATAAAACAATATTTTTTACTTTGCATATTTTGTTCATTACTGTTAAAAGAACAAAAAACTGAAATATTTTGTTTGAATTCTGGTGTGATCTCTGTCAGTTACTAAATACATCTGAACAAAACATTGTTTTATTTCTCTTGACATGTTACTGTAATGTGTATGTTGGTATGTTCAGTATGGAAATCCAGATAGACCTGCATGTAGTGTAAATAAACACAGATGTAGGCTTTATAGGCCATGTGTAATTGATTCTATGTTCCGGGTCCCTTGGTCTCCTGAAATTGGTGCGCGCATGCTATCAACACAACACAAAGTTAATTTTCAACACGGAAAATGACACAAATTGAAAGGTAATGTAAGAGTTCTTTTTAAGAGGAAACTACATCTGAAGTAGGTCAACGTCAGTAGCTGTCATATCGTTCGTTTGTGTCCATCATGAGACACAAACTCTTATGAAGCACGTGGGAGCGGGCTGTAGCCGAGACCGCAGCGAGCCCGCATTTGAAGCGTTCGGTCGTCGGATCGATCCTTCTCATTGGACCCAGCTGCAGTCTTGGCTATTTTCTGTTCCAACCAGTGGTCCACAACTGGTTCATCAAAGGCCGTGGTATGTACTGTTCTGTCTATGGAAA
>JAUTWP010087510.1:0-12185 GCA_033042655.1 Cyathermia naticoides
TTGTATTTGCCCTACCCCTAAATATGCTGCAATATCCAGCGCTTACGTCCCTGTATTAAACATCCTGAAACCAGCATAGAGTCCCAGTTTTTTCACTGTTAACATGCTAGACATTAAAGATCATATAACAACCTATCAGAAAAATATAGTTTTGTAGATTGGTGAGGGGGTATCCAGGTGGGCATATCTAGCCCACGGACTATTATGTTTCAAGTGTTTGAACTAGTTTGTAGTTATGTACACATATAACTCGTCAAAGCTCAGGCAGCCTTTCAAACTATAACCCATTGCAACTATTGAAGGGTCATTCATATTTTTAATACTTTATGTGTTAAGGATTCACAGCCAACACACTAATTAGGAAACAAGGAATGTGTGATCTTCGTGGATTAAGCAGAGCATTTTAATTTTAATATGAATACTGTTACTTCTCGTTATAGGCCACAACAAAATAGTGAAATTTAAGCCAAAAGATTTAACCACTATAACCCCTATAAATGGATTGCCCCATCAAACCGGTCTAAAATTCTACATGTTGTTCTTGTGCAATGCATTCTCATGTCTAGTTATCGTTATACCTACTGATATTATTTTCCAGGATATATTCAGTTTTTACCAATTTTCATGGCTTTTCCAGTACAGAAAAACATCTGATTTTCCAGTTTTTATATTCTAGGAAAATATCATTATTACTTATGCCAAGTATCAATAATTATTTTTATCTAGACACCAGAATTTAGTTGGTGGTGATCAGAAAAATTGAGTTTTCTCCCTTGTATATAACAAAACACATGTGGCATATAATACCAACATTAAAATACATAACAACTTAGAATCTCAGACAGATTTTTATTTAAATCCCATTTGATTAACAATGAATCGATTAAAAAAGCTTACCTATCTGCAATGACCCTTGTGCATTCATGTTTCCACAAAGCCAATATCATTTTTTTATCTTTACACTCAGTACCCGTGATGGTGAGCATTCCTTGCCATATACGAGACAAATCTCTCAAGTTAAAAATATAATGAAACTTTGCTGGAGTTGGCAACATTTTCACCTAGAAAAAAATATTAAAATATTAAGCTAAGGATCAAAGGTATGTTTTTTTTAAGCCAGAATATCCACCTTTGTGTTGTCATTTGAACTATAGACATCACGTTATTATGGGACATACAATCATTGAACTTATCTTTAGAAATTGTTTAAGTTAACCCAGATTTCCTTTTCATGGATTTGAAGCAAAAACTTTGTCAGACTAAATTGACAAACTATCTCGAAACACTCATTGAGACAGCTCATGCGCCCTTTGCATGAGTTTCATTCCATGCATGACAATTTTAGCAATAAAATGAATAAATATTTTCCTTTCATCATAAATTTTTATTTGAAGATGGTTAACAACAACTTTCCTAAGAAAGGCCATTGGCTGGCTACACGATGGACAAATTCAGAGAACTGTGGTTCACCATCTAAATGTAAGCCAAAACGTTATTGGTGGACTGTAGCAGAGGTTTGGAACAACTAATGCTATTGAGAATAGACCCCTTTCTGGAACTCAAAAAATCAACAACATATTGTTTATCCTTATCTTATTTTGAGTAGTATACTATGATATTGTACACAATCATTGATAATATACCATATGTAATCAACAAATGATCTTTCCCAGTCCACAACCTTACTTTATGTAAGCATAATATATATTTACCTTTAAAAAAATACTGATGGATATTTCATATGTACTTTCCCGCAAACAGGACAGCACATGCCACGGCTTTTGATGAACCAGTTTTGGATCACTGGTTGGAACGGGAAGCAGCCCAAACTGCAGTAGTGTTGTTGTGCTGCTATCGCGTTTCGCCAGCAACCACTTTACTATGAAAAGTAAAGTTTGTTTTATTTTACGACGCCACTGGAGCACATTGATTTTTATATTATCATCTGTTATCATATGGTCATTTTGACACATTTCTTTTAGAGGAAACCCACTCTCGCCTTATAAGCTGATTTTTCCGATAAACATTAAGGGATCTTTTATATGCACTTTCCCATAGAAAGGACAGCTCATACTACGGCCTTTGATAATCCAGTTGTGGAGCACAGTTTCAACGGTAAAAATAGCCCAAACTGCAGATGGGTCCACTGAGAAGTATCGATCCGGCAACCGACCGCTTCAAATGCGAGCACGCTACCCACTGAGCTACATCTCGCCCCTCTAAGTTTACTATGTGAGCGACTGCATGGCGTGTGTTTCATATGACTGGTCTTTCAGCTCGCTTGCTCATAATGATGTCTTTGTGCGCGTAGTGGATCGCTTCTTCAGTCACAATAACAAGCCGATTAACTGGCTTCTGAACTCCTGCAAGTAGGTATGACGTATGTGGAATACCCACCACAGTAAAGTAAAGTTTGTTTTGTTTAACGACGCCACTGGAGAACATTGATTTGTATTTTATCAGCGGCTTTTGGACATCAATCGTTATGGTAATTTTGACACATATTTTTAGAGGAAACCCGCTACCGCCACATAGGCTACTATTTTCGATAGGCAGCAAGGGATCTTGTATATGCACTTTCCCACAGACAGGACAGCTAAGGGGGTGCAGGGGGCCAAGCCCCATTGAAGTACATTCCCCCTGCAGAAAATGTTCGACCCACAGCCATTTTTTGATAAGGGGCCAATTTAATAATTATGCCAAAATGATACTAATGTCTGTGGAATATCCTATAAAAACTCCCTTGCTGCTTATCGAAAAGAGTAGCCTATGTGGCGGCAGCGAATTTCCTCAGAAGAAATGTGTTAAAATGACCATGTTTGACGTCCAATAGCCGATGATAAGATGAAAATCAATGTGGTCCAGTAGCGTCGTTAAATAAAACAAACTTTACTTTTCATCAATGTAGTCAGACATATAATTTTATTCCATTGATTCTATTTACTTCCCAGATACGCTTTTGAACATAATTATATGATAAAAGCGTCATTGCTGAAATTAAAATAATTCGTTCGTGATGAAAATTAAATGTTTGTTTAAGGGCACCACAGACATTGTTGTTACCTTGCACACATGCGATATAACACTTACGATATATGGTCTTCAGAAGAAACCCGCTCCCGCCTCATAGTCCATAACAACAGTGAAGTCACATAATTTAATATCCACATTTAGAACATGTTGTTATAGCAGACGGCTTGTTCTGAATGTAGACGTTAAACGACAGTCACTGCCCCGGTTGTTTATGAACCAGCATGACATCCAATAGCCGATGATAAGAGACAAATCAATGTGCTCTTAGAGGCGTCGTTAAGGAAAAAATAAAACAATTATGAACCAGTCATTTTTAATTATATTTTTTATTGTTGTTATTCTGATAGAAATTGATGCATATCTCCAGCAAAGCGTTGCTGTGACGTCTCCTGCTGGTTATTCCAGATATCACTGATTATCTGTGTACATATTTCACTCAGATAGTCACGCACTATTGACAGCCGATGGCGAGTCATATTTGCGCTATTTACTCACGGGCTGCTGTTTATCTCTGCATATCAAAAGTTTATTTAATTTAAAGTGGCAGTGTCTGGGTTTTTTTTAAATATTTAACCATTTAGAATATATCTTGTACGTTTGTTTGATGGGCTCCACGCTCCATTTTTCTGATGCAACGATCCTGCTGTGCCATGTTAACTGGGTTTTTTAAAAATATTTAACCATTTAGAATATATCTTGTACGTTTGTTTGATAGGCTCCACGTTCCATTTTTCTGATGCAACGATCCTGCTGTGCCATATTTAGATCACGTGAATAGCGCTACGACTTAGCGATGGCGGACAGGTGGTGACCCGCCACACAGATTTAGCGTGTATTTCGCGTGATCTAATTACGATACTCCAAATCGTTGCATCAGACGAATGGAGTGAGGTGCGCATCAAACGAACTTACAAGATATATTCTAAATGGATAAGTATTAAAAAAAACACAGACAGTGCCATTTTAATATGTGATATTGGCAAATTACAATTCTTCATTGTTGTGCCAGTGAATGAAACAAAACCGACAACATTTTTGGTAACTTGTATTTTTAGTTGGCTTTGTTTATCTGTACTTCTGTATCTCTTGCATTGGTTTACCATCATCAATTGTGTCATTGATGGAGTCAAGGGCACTTTGACTTTTATATACAGTGGACTCTTTCTAAACCAGATCCAGTTGGGACAAACAAAATATGCTGGTTTAGACAGTGCCGGTTTAGACAGATGTCATCCAGTGTTAAGTAGCTGGACGGCACTTTGAAATTGTGCTGGTTTACACAGAAATCTGGATTAGACAAATGCTGGTTTGGACAGAGTCCACTGTATACTGTTAATACTGATATCCATAGAAAACTCAGAGCTCATTTGGCTAATATATTTTTTTGTGTGGATGAGGTCTGAAATATAGGGTGGAATAAATGCAATTGGATCGAAAGACACATCATACCGTTTAGTGAGCATGCTAAAAGCATGTTATTGTTTAGGAGCAGAATTCTGTAATTTCTCCAAAATGTACAATTATTGAGTTGGTGCAGCATTTTCTATGGCTGTCAGTATATTTGGAGTTGTGCCCCTTGATGTTATATATATGTAGTACAATACAACATGTGGTTTCTGCTCAAGGTGAACAGTTCTGTTAATTAAATATATCTCACAGTGTACATGGCTCCTAACAATTATTTTGGTAGGGGACTATTTAATTAGGTGAATTATCATAGTTGTGTAGAATATTAAATGAATATTTCATTGAAAATCAATTTTATCTTCTGAGATAGACAGTTTGTCATCAGCTTTTGATGATATTTATTTTATAAAGAACATAAATTTGATAAATGGCTTTTTGATGTAATCACCTTTTCATATATTGACCACGTATAATGAACAAAATATGTATTGGTTTCGACACTGTTTAACATGATGACTGCCGACTACGAGTATACTCGTAAAGTGAGATTACTCGTAGTAAAGCCAATGCTATGTAATAGTAAACCAAAGGTCTCGGCAATGGCGATAACTAACTTACTAAGCTTTCTGGCAACAGGGAATAACAAATGAATTGTTTATTGATCATTAATTTGTTTTATACATTGTTTTGAGACAAAATCATGAGTTGGCAATGGGGATTGGCTGCCATTTTTTTTATGGC
This sequence comes from Cyathermia naticoides, assembly GCA_033042655.1. Taxonomy (NCBI): domain Eukaryota; kingdom Metazoa; phylum Mollusca; class Gastropoda; order Neomphalida; family Neomphalidae; genus Cyathermia; species Cyathermia naticoides. The sequence continues at coordinate 5,182 of JAUTWP010087510.1, forward strand.
AGTCAACGTGTTAAAGACATCATATTGAAATTGTGGTACATTTGTTTATTATTTTAACTGTAATATCTGCAATTTGTTTTTGAGCCCATGGATGTAGATATAAAAGTATTTTTACATGTATAGAAATGGATCTATTAATAGTTTTATACAACATGAGATGGGGAGTAGGGGGGGGGAGTGGGCTCAAATAACTAATAAACATTTAGCAAGCTACTTTATCAAGCTTTCACAAGAGATGTGATTGCTGTTAAATGAGTGCAATAGTAAATAGTATAGAATCAATGTTTATAAATCTTTATCACCAATACTTCTAAATCATCAAATACCAAGTTATAGGACTTAGAATAAACATTGTTATGGCATCATCCATGAATTTCAATTGTTTTTATAATTCTAACAATATTAGTACTGGGTTTAAAAAGAGTAGCTTATGTGACAGCAACTGGTTTCTCTAAAGAAATGTCCAAATGACCATATGTTAGACATTCAATAGCCGATGATAAGATAAAAATCAATGCGATCTAGTGGTGTCGTTACATAAAAAAACTTTATACTTTTTAGTACTGGCTTTGATCCGATGTTGTTATCTGCTTATGCTAACAAAGTCTGAACCATAGGTTCCAAGATACTGTTTTTCTTGAAAGCAATGAAAACATAGATTTCCCCACATTCTTTCCCTTCCAAATAGTGTTTACATTGCCAAATAATGAATGGAATGAAAATATTTTTTACGTGCTTACATCACAAAAGTGTTCAAGCATGCCCCTCCTGGGCACGACATCCGGTCTTCCGGATGCCCTACACAGGAGGAGATAATGATTTAAAAACAGTTTTTATGAACTTCCTACACAATCTATCTAGAGCAAATGTACTAAATTAGCTGAGTCACCTTAAACCTAAAGCATAGATCAGTTTTGAATTCCAGAGCACAATAAATAAAAAAATTATGCTGTAACCGTAATGGAATTCCACTTGCTATGCAAATTAGATAGAACTATAAAAACATTCTTTTGTTAATGTTTATGTTGAAGAATGTACGTCTATTGTGGTAAAGAAAGTCTATTTTTTAAACTGTATTGTTCAGTGTGTTGTCACTGCATTCTCATGTTGCATGTTTCTCTACAGTTTGCTGTTGTGCACGTGTATCAAAGTGAAACTCACTGAGTCATTATTTTTCATAATTTTCATGAGCATGTAACATATATATTTTATAGACAGCAATAGTTCCCTTATTATAAAATACAATGAAACCCTCTAAAGCGGACACACCTCTAAACCGGACACACCTCTAAGCTGGAATCCCATCTAAACTGGAATCCCATCTGAACTGGACAAACTTAGTATGGGCTTGAACCGAGACTACATTTTATAATCACAGCACCTGGAGGTTTCAAGCACGATGTCATGGGTACACAGCTCAGCTTCCTGAGTCGTCTGTCCAGGATATATGTTAATGTTAGTAGAAGTGAAGAAACCTGTTGCGGCTACATAGGCTATTCTTTCTGATAAACAGCAAGAGGTATTTTATTTAGTTTCCGGATAGCACAAACTCTAACCTTTGTTAAATCAGTTATAGATCACTGGTCTGTCTTGTTTTATTAATAATTCTTTTTAATACACATCTATAATTAGATAAAAGTATTGTATTATAAAGATTATTTTTAAAGCTTAGAATGAGTTTTGAATCCTCGGTGTTGATGCACAGCACTCTGTTATTAAAGACACATTTCAGTTATAGGTTTTACTGCATATTGTTCATATCTGTTGTATGATTTGTTCTTTATTCTTAAAGCTGCAATCTCCTAATATTTTACTAATAGAAAATATAAACACAACTGCAGTTTCTCCTCTTATAACATATTTTACTAATACAAAATATAAACACAATTACAATATCTCTTATAACATATTTTACTAATAGAAAATATAAACACAATTACAATATCTCTTATAACATATTTTACTAATACAAAATATAAACACAATTACAATATCTCATAACATATTTTACTAATAGAAAATATAAACACAATTACAATATCTCTTATAACATATTTTACTAATAGAAAATATAAACACAATTACAATATCTCCTATCTTTTAACATTTTACTAATACACAATATAAAGACAACTGTAGTTTTAATTGTGTGTTTTCACTATTAACAAATATCAACTGCCTTCACATTGTTGAATCTCCACCATATTTTAATAAAGAAGAGCCACTGAGATCCTGACAAATACATGTTCTTATTGTGTGTATGCTTGTATGTGACCTAGATTAATAGAGACATTGTTTTAAATACACATCATGAGCACATAACAAACCTAGAAAATCTGTTCTAAATAGTTAAATATTAAAAATATTCTAGGGATTGCAGCTTTAAATAACGTTCTGCCTTTTAAATGAAAATGTTTTATACATGTAACCACACGAACAAAGCAAAAATCATGTCACTTGTTAAAGAGATTGATTGTGTGTGTTGATAACTGCTATTCATATGACTTTATTTACAAAAAGAATGACATTTTTCACATTATTACAACAAATCATTGTTGGATATATCTCCCTCCCATAATGAGTGGCTCATGTTTTTTGTCAAAGACTGCTTCCATTGGAAACATGCTTGAAAAGTTGTGTGATAGAAGCATGTAAATAAATTTACCTGACCTGACCTGATTGTATCTTAAAATAATTATATTTCTTATCTACTAAATCACTAATGTAGTACAGTAAAAAAAATCTCCAGAAAGCAGCAAGCCTCATCGCAACATCCAAATTAGTGATATAAACTTGGTCACATAAAGACTGAAAAAAAAAAAAAAATCTAGTTGCTTGATCAGATGACAAAATAATAAACAAATACTATGTGTATGAACACCATACTTTCTATACATCTATGACCTACATTTTATGAGAGGAATTTGTAACCCACAGCAATTTTTTTAATTTTGGGTCATAAGTGAAAGACTCGCCGACAGTAATTTTAATTCAACTTACAGCAATTTGTTAAAACGTAACTTTTTCAATAAATAAACATAACAAAAGAGTTACTAGTATTTTGTAATGGCCAAAAAATACATCTGTAAAGCACTTCACCTATGGCAATTTATACAAAACCACTGGCAATAGCTGCCGGTGCCGCTATTAAATTTGAGCCCTGTTTATTACCAATCAGATTTGTGCTAAAATTGTATTGACAATAGTCACATTATTGGCTAGTTTATTTGCATGTATAAAGTAGACATCAACACAGGACAATGGCTCTCTTTAAATGAAGTAAATTTGTTAATCATTTAACAGTGAATGTTGTATATACATGAATATGATTCTTGACATTTGACATGTTTTATAAGTTTTGTTATTGTTGCTTGATGGAGAATGTTGAAAAAGGTAGAGAGGCATTTAGATGTAAAGAGACGGCCTCTGACTTTTTTCTCACATTACAATGTGTTAAAATCCATGACACAATAAAATCATTGTAGATTAGCAAATATTCAACAAAAATTAGGAAATTTTTCACTTTAATACCACACTAATAAATTCTTGTCTCCACATTTGTTTTCACTACTTTTATATTACCGGATATACTGACAGCCATAGGAAATGCAACACTCATTTATTTGGCTAATTGCCATTGGTTTTGTTTTTGTGGAGACGCGGTCTGAAATATGGGATAGAATGAATGCAACTGGATGGAAAGTCACATCAAACCTTCATGTTATTGTTTGGAAGCAGAATTCTTGAAAATCAAAAAACACAAATGACACTTGAGTTGGTGCTGCATTTTCTTTGGCTGTCAGTATATTTGGGATAGACATACATACAGTTTGAGGGATTGGGTCAGTTTGAGGGATTGGGTCAGAATTCAACTATTATGAATGTGGGATGTAACATGTTTTGGCTCTTTTTTTTCCACAAGCTTCGTTTACTTTTTCATCCCTTATCTGGATGGCTTTCCACGCTTGAATAGATGCATGTCCTGTAATAATTGAAATAATCATATTGGTTAATCTAATGGTAATAATATTATAGCTAGAGCCGTGGTAATTGTCTCCAGCACAAACTATACATGTAATTGTTTCATTGTTTTATACTCAGTTTTAATTAACTTGAAAATAACAGTTGTCAAAAATAATTATTTAAATATCTTGTTTATACATGTACTATTGCCTTTTGTCAGATGCCCACTGTATTTCATTAAACAATTGCATTTTTTCACAATCGTTCTTGCTTTATTTGTTCTTCGTTTCTTGTTGCTTTTTTTCTGAAATATACTTCGCTGCAAAGTTTTGCTAGAGTGTTTTTGCTTCTGGGTTGGAGATTGGGTTCTGGAATTGCTGATGTTTACTTCAAGCCTTGGAGAGTCAGTCAGTCTACATTTCCATGGATATCACAGTGGGATGGTATCCACTAGAGTGCTTGTCTGTGAGAGGTCGGAGAGTGTTTTCTGCTTGTGTTGTTTTTTGCTGCAGACAAGACAGTTTCCAGTACAAACCTGCAGTCATGAAGACGAGGAGCATTTCCAAATGGAATAACACATCCTCAGTGTTGAATTTTACAATTGTGTACATTCCTCTGTTGATCACAATAATGAATATTGACACTGAAGCAATAAAAAAAAATCATAATCCATAGTCTTGGCATGGAAAACATTTTACAAGTCACCACAAAAAAGAAGAAAAAAAGAAGTAAATTTAACCCTTCTAGTACATCCTGAGAAAATGGGATAAGGATGTCAGAATTTGATCTTTATACTGTTTCCATGGGGAACATGAGTGCTTGAACACTTTTTTAGTGATGTAAGCACGTTAAACATATTTCTATTCCAGGGGAACATGTCTCCGGACCACCTGTCTCTAAGCTTCTGGTATGTTGCATCCTCAGAGAAGACATGAGTGCCTTACCTAATGATCACAAATTATGTATAAAATTGTGCCACCCCCAGCCTAGGATTTTGAGTAGGGCCCCTGGTATAACACCAATAAGGTAACTGTCCACAACGCAACTAAGACTTCTTTAGATAAAATATTTCTTTCTCTATAAAGGTAGCTTACATATCTATATTCAGTTTTTTATATTTGGACATTAATTTTAGTTTTTAAATTGCTATTTAAAATACTTATACAGAGGCAGAACTATTGGAGTCTAAGACTTCTTGTGTCAGAATTGAGGTAGATTTACAATTCATGATTTAAATGATTTACTGATTAGTTATTATAAATTAATTATACTAAAATAATACTAATGGTACCAACAGTTCCATAACCCCTTCCTGGATCACTTGAATCGGCCTATGTAAAGTTATTAAAACTTAACAAGCTACAGTTTCGGCGGTAAAAGTTGAAATCTCTTATACAATTTTAATTACGGTATATTAAAAAATAATCAACGGGCTATAACTCTGGAATTATATTTTAAATTAGTTTTTAAAACTTATGTCCCCTTTTAATTGTTACGAAAAGACAAAAATAACTATTTTGAGCGAGTGTGAAATACTATAATAAAATTATCTTTGTTTAGTAGGATAGTCTTTTTGTGTTTTGTTTTTACAGGTAAATAAATGAAACTTACAGAACAGAACTGAATTAGATTGTACGAGGTCAGCAAGATATGACACACATTTCCGTTCCATCCAATGCTCCACAACTTGTTCATCAAAGGCCGTTGTATGTGCTATCTTGTCTATGGGAAAGTGCATATAAAAGATCCCTTGCTGCTTATCGAAAAGAGTAGCCTATGTGGAAGTAGCAGGTTTCCTCTAAAAAGGTGTCAAAATGACCAGATGAATGACATGCAATAGCCGCTGATAAGATAAAAAAAAATCAATGTGCTCCAGTGGCGTCATTAATTTAAACACATTTAACTATTTATGGAAAATATCCGCTGGTTACATCAATACATGATAAGCATTGTTAAATGTGTTACGTGTTCTTCATAATTTAAACACATTAACTATATTCAGTGAGCGGGATGTAGCTCAATTGGTAGCATGCCTGCCTTTGAATCTGATAGATCCTTCTCATTGGACCCATCTGCAGACTCCAATAGGGATAAGATAAAAATCAATGTGATGTCATTAAATAAAACAAACTACGTTTTTGATTAGTTTAGAAATATTGATTTTATTTTCACAGGGCAGCATGGACATTATGTATCAAATGGGCTACACTAGCTGTGTTGACGATGGATTGTACTTTCCACGTGAAAGGGAACCAGACATTCGCAAAACTATGAACATCATTGCAGATATCATTTTGGCAAAGCATGAGATGGAGGCGTATATAAATGGAATACATCCGAAGCCTGATGAAATTACAAAGTTTTTGTCTCCGCAAGCTATGTAAGAATATTTGCATAATAATTAGGCCAGTATTTTATCATTTTTAGTTTTACGAATTTTTGCGCACAAAGGTAGGCAGATGGAATTTTTTTTTTAAATAGCGTTTGATTCCATTCTGTCATGCGACCGGAAGTGAGATATTGGTGTGCGACCGCGCAGTGCATAGAAATACCAAATCGGAGCGAAATACAGAATCAGACTGAAAGAGAGCGATCGATGAAAATTAATATTAACAATTCGTATCTACAAAGGTATATTTATTGACAAAATAAATGTTATTTGATACAGTAACCTAGAGGACAGTTGCATTAAACTAGGATGGTAACTTTTTTCTTTAGAGCTATTTGTGGAATGTGTCAGCCAAAAAAATAAAAGTGAAAAATATAACATTTTTTATTTTAGCAAAATTTACGTCGGCGGGTTTGTAAAGCGAATAATAAAAAAATACTGGCCTTAAATATCAAAACTGAGAAAATGAAGAGTACAGACGCAAAACACGTTATAGACCATTTTTCACCCAACACAAATTATTATGAAAAAATTAACAGTTTAGAAGGAGCGTGCTGTAGCTCAGTGGATAGCGTGCCCGCCTTTGAAGCGTTCGGTCGTCGGATTAATCCTTCTCAGTGGACCCAGCTGCAGTCTGGGCTATTTTCCGTTC
>JAUTWP010087621.1:0-12182 GCA_033042655.1 Cyathermia naticoides
AGCCACGAGGGATTCTATTTTTATCACACTGCTGTTACGTCATCTTCGCAGAATGCTATTCTCTAGTGTCATGTGACTTTGTACATCGTTACGTCATAAATTAAGCTTGCGCGCATTGATTTAACTGGACGGTTTACACGATATCAAGTCTTGGTAAAATAAAATAATCCGAACTTGGAGTGCATTTATTAAACTATTGTGCAAGTCTGGAAGGTGGAAACAAGTTGATTATAGTAGAAACTGATTATGTTTGTCTATTATCAATGTAATTTGTTTAGTCAATGATCGATAAGTAGAACGAAAATTCGTCCTTTTGAGTTTTTCAGCTCAGCCGACGGCGATGTGAAATTCAAATTATTCAAAGTGAGATTTCATTTTTTATTTATATATAATATAAATTAAATTAAAATAAATGTATTAACAAGTAACCTAAATGGATAATCCTATGGAGTTATTGACTACACAGTCACAGGTAAACATTAACACTATAAAGTTTATAATATTTAAAATAACTGCGGTATTTAAAAGGTAACAGTGAAGAATGAAAAGCATCAGTTTTTTTAAATGAAAATTTATTGTTTTAATGTACATACTTGTACATGTTTGCAACTTTGCAGTTTTAGGTTTATAAACTAACATTTTATAAATGTAGCTAACCATCTGGGGCACGATTAGAAGTGGCAACCATAACGACCCCATTTCGAAACAACGTTGTGAACAAATGTTTCAATATCATGGCATCAGCAATATCTGTAACCTAAAAATAAATATATCATCAGTACAAATAATACAAAAGATCCCCTTTAGTTTCCTCCATTTAAAATATACTACTGAAAAAAGCTACATTTTTATTTCTAATGGTACGATAACATCTTTATGTTTAAAATTAAATAAATTAGTCCATGCATGCCAAACAATATTAGAAGAACATACAAAATGATTGAGCTTTTGACGTCGAATTTAAGTACATGTAATATCATTTTGAATAAGGCCTAGATGCATGCACAAATTTATTGTGCTCAAAATGAAAGTGCAACATGAATACATGACGTTGTCTTCAAATGGTAGGATATTCCTTATTTATGTGTTTGCTGTCGGTTAAACACTCTGTAAGTCATGCCACATCTTACTAATGACCAGCGAAACATTGGAATCGTTAGATTGCAAGCAGAGGTGATTCATTCAGCAATTGCAGGTTTATTAAATGTTCACCTGACAACAATATCTTGCCTTTTGGCTAAATTTGTCCAAAATGGCCCTCTTAATCCCCAGATTTGAACCCCATCCAACACATATGGGATCAATAGGAACCTCAGTCGCTACAAGTACAAGAGCTTGTCCAGGCATTACAAGAGACCTGGACTGCAATACCCCAACGTATTATGCAGATTTTGACACATTTAGTGGCTATACTCCGATACTGATTTTAAATGACCTTGACATTGTACGCCATAACTTTATTCGTGTCATTACTAAAGTGAATGTGGATGTCCTTGCCAAATTTCAACAGTGTCAGTTCTTTAATTAATGTTATTTCTACATCCAATGGAAGATCATAAAATTAATGTAATGATAAAAAAATTATACCTAATTCAAAGTTGCGTTTCTTTTTTAAGTAGTATAGACTAATAGAGTAGATATAAACACGGCTTGGCAAAAACATAGATTCCGTAGATTCCATGCTATTTTTAGAATCCGCGGATTATAGAATATTGCCGAAATATGAATCCTGGACGATTTTTCTAATAAACAATGATTAACGATATGTTCGGCTACAATTTCAGAAGATTTCAGCGGGGTTTTCACAAATTTTCTTCTATCAGTTTTCCGAACCCAGTTCCATTTATCAATCGGAAGTGTATTTCACTATTTGTTGTTCACGGGATATTGACATTCGTAAACAATTCTTTAATTTTACAGATTTATATAACATATCATGCAGTTATATCTAAAACAAGGTATGTATTAAGACAATGACATAATATATACATGTTACTTTATTGTAACTTATTTAAATTTAAAAAGACCTGCCGCGTTTCATTATACAAAATTTAATTATTAGCCTAGTTTCACAATGAATCCTTTCACAATCATGGTCGCTAAAAACCGAACCAGAACTGAGAACACAGACTATGAATGTTTGCTAGCAACGGATACGGACAAAATACACTAATAAATTCGTACAAAGGTCAATTCGAACTTGTCATTTTGTACCATAATTTATTAGTGCTTGAGATTTGAAAAGTGACAAAGTTATGGGACCATCTCAAAATGGGGAGGGGGAGGTTTGAGTAGAGATCCAAGGTAAAACACTAATCATCTAATGCAAATAAAACGTCAAAAATTAAAGTGTCGAACAGTTTGTGGGTTGTTTATTTTATATTATATATTTATAAAGTGAAATTCAAAACCACAGTTAAGGCTTAAAAAAATATCCATGCTTCTCGTCCCCGTCCGTGCCCAGAAATTGTGCCGCATGAATTTTTATTTTTTATTTTCAAATTTCCCACCCAAAAACTGCGCCAAAACACTTTCGAGCATGCTAAGTGACTTTCGCTATCGTCTGATATGGAAAAATGTTGTTAGTTCTTGTACAGGTGATATGTGGTGTCAAATTATTGAGGCCATGGGATGGCCGTATTGTTCCAGAATCGATTACAATTGCAGATGTGTTTGATATGGTTCAGATGGGTATCTTTGACAGTGGCCCTCCAATCATAAACAGTCTAAGGGAACACAGCCTCCCGTCTTCACAAATCAAGGCTACATACACGTTCCGTATACTGACCTTGATATTGTAGTAGACATTTTGAGACACGATTTAGGCGACCTCTATTAGAAGAAAATTTGTAACACCTATTATGTTCCTTCAACGATGTCATCAGTGAACAATCAAAGTATCGGTAAAAATCATGTGAAACTTGATTTTTTTTTTAAATAAGAAGAAAATATTAATCATCAAAATAGGTTTGTCGTGCATTATTTGTTTACTAACTGTAGGAATATACATTGTATCAATTTCGTCCTACAACTTTTGTGGCCCCAAAAATTTCAACCTTTTTCCCTGACTAAATTCATTTGGTGTGTGTGAAAAGTATTAGAGGGTTTTTCGTTTTAGGAAAGGTGATGAAATTTTGAGACGCTCCCTAAGGGTTGGGTGAACAATATGTAACTTCTAACTTGGCAGTGCTCAGCAGACTTCTGATTGAAGAATATCTTTTGTAAATTTATACACTTAAAACTAATCTGTTGGTTAAACAATGTGCTGGGTGTCATTGAACAAGTATCTATTTCTTTGTATAAAAACCTATAATACTACATTACTGGAAGTAATTTAATAGCTTTTTATTCTCATAAATTTGGTTTCTTGTTTTTTGCTACTTATCTGAAAGAGTAGCCCATGTGGTGGCTACAGGTTTCTTCTGATGACCATGAGTCACAAATACTGTAAGTTTAACACCTATAATAAGCATTGATAAAAAAAAAAAATATGTTGGTGCGTTGTTAAACAAACATTAATTTGTTTAATTTAATTTTGATTTCATTATATATTTTTTTTACTGTCAGATGTGAGGCATCAATGAACTCAAGATCAGCCGGACATCACTGAAAAGTTCATACTTGATGATAAGCTTCCAGAATAACTATCTCTCTTGATAATGTTTAAATCTATCCAACGAGAGCAGAGGAAAGATTCATGCTACTACACACTAATCAATGTGAACAATATTTTCTAATGGATGTTGTTTTAAAAAATATAAGAATTCTTATTGAGGAATCACGACTCATCTGAAGTGTGCCGTATAGAAAACTGTATCTTGATACTGCTTAAAGCTTTTCAATGTGAAGCAAAGTGAAGTCATACTACTACCCACTGGTGAATTCATCTAAAATAGTTTCTAATAGAAGAATTCTTATTGAGGAAGCAGCTTATTATTATTACCGGTAGCTAAGTGAACATTGGAAATAGAACATAGAAGACGAGGTTCAAGAAAAGGATACTTGATACTGTTTAAACCTATTCTGTGTATTCAATGTGAAGCAAAGTGAAGTCATACTACTACCTACTGGTGAAATCATCTAAAAATAGTTTTTAATTGAAGAATTCATATGGAGGAAGCAGAAGTGTTGGACACTGGTGAAATCATCTAAAAATTGTTTTAATTGAAGAATTAATATTGAGTAAATTTGACTGTTGATTCTTTTTCACACTTGATGATAAGGTTCAGGAAGTTGTGTATATGACTTGATATTAAACATCATTAACTATGTCAGTTGATTGTGATGATAAGATGTATCAGTGTGGAAAGTGTTTGAAATATTTTAGTCACAAGCCTTCACTGAAATTACACATAATGGCCCACTCCACTGAGACGAGTTTTAACTTTAAATGTACAATTTGTAAAAAACGCCTTGTAAGCAAAGGCAGTTTGCAGAATCACATGCTCTTACACACAGGAGAGAAACCTTTCCACTGTAATGTTTGTGGCAAATTTTTTGGAATTAAATCCAGACTTAACATCCATCTGAAAATTCATTCTGAAGAGAAACCTTTCGAATGCGAGGTGTGCGGAACAAAATTTAAATTTAAGTCTACGCTTAAGACTCATATGCTTATTCATTCCGGTAAAAGAGCTTTTAAATGTGAATTGTGTGGGAAGTCGTTCTCAGTGAAATCCAGTCTTAGACCTCACATGGCTGTGCATTCAAAAGAAAGACCATTCAAATGTGAGATATGTGGGTCTTTTTTCACTACCCACAAGACCCATCGAAATCATATGCTTCGACATAAAGAAAGGTCTTTTAAATGCAGTTTGTGCGAAAAATCATTTATTTTCAAAAGATATCTTGATATACATATGAAAGTACATGGTATGAGATGTGAGGTGTGCTCCAGATCATTTAAAACAAAAACAGATTATAAAGTGCACATGGTTTGTCACATTGAGAACGAACCTTTTACGTGTGACGATTGTGGGGAACAGTTTGAAATGAAGAAACATCTCAGAAATCATATTCCTCTTCATGCTGGTGATAAACCCTTCATATGTGGAGTGTGTTTGCAATCCTTTCCTCTCAAAGACTCCCTTGTAACCCATATGACTGTTCATGCTGCACAACTAGCTCTTTGAAGCTGTGAGATTTCTTAGAATATGGATATATGTAATAAGAGAATAGGCCTACATGTTTCTTATTACATACATTCATATCACTAGTAACTGTCAGACATTCCGGCAACCAATCCTTCAAATGCAAGCTCTATCCCAAAACCTACACCCGACACATGTTAACACACACTGGGGAACATCCTTTTAAGTGTGGCATGTGTAACCAAGGTTTACCTCAAGAATGTAACCTCAGAAACCATAATATACACGCGAAAAAAAAATGTATTAAGTAATATTTAAACGGCCACTTTGTATAAGTTATCTTATAGACATTTGTTGAAACAGTGATTCAATACTACATAATAAAATTTCTTCTAGGCATCATGGGCATTCTGTTTTGAACAATAATACACATCTTTGCTATTGTTAGGTCGTTAAATAAAATTTGTATATTAATCAATGTTGGGTGTTGTTCGGCATAAATACACGCGGAAGCACTATCAATCTAAACTCTATCATGAGGGTTTGGTACTTCAGAATATTGTGTACATAGCATGCGTGATGATGCGAAAGCATGTGCCTATGGCCTCGTGTGCTCTGTATAGCGTACTGGTATGTTTTAAGTCATCTACATAGTACATTATCTACTCTGGAATCTTACCTGTCATGTACATTTCATACATCGCAGAATCCATCATAAAACATTAATACAACTATAAAATGAAGTACAAAATACTGAGCACTATGACGGCGAGATTAGTTCAAATTTGTAGTTTTCAACATGCTAATTTTTTACTTATGACGTTTTCCTGCACCAGTCAATTGAATTGTGTGCTGATGAACATGTGTGTTCAATCAGCTGATGCAGTTCCTCATCCTATATCCTTACAGCACAGCAAACAACTCAAATCTTCTGAAATAGTATCTGAACATATCGAGAATCATTGTATTAGAAACATTGTCCAGGATAATTCATAATTTCAGCAATCTTTGATAATCCAGTTTTCGCCATGCCACTAAAATTTGTAAACCAGAACAATTTTGAAACAATTGGCCATGAGTAAAACAGCAATTTGTTAAAACTTAACTCTTCCAACAAATAAACGTAACAGAATAGTTATTTTGCCAGTGACTAAAAAATGCCACCAGTGAAGCACCTTAGGCCAGTATTTTTTAAGTTTACGAACAAGAACTTAGGGGGACAGAATTTTTTTTTTTGTTAAATTAAAAAATAGCATCTATTCCATTTTGTCACACTGCTATTCCGGAACTTAGATATCTGTGTGCAACTGCGCGGTGCATAGAAATAATGAATAAGGACCGATAGAGAGCGATTGATGAAATATTAACAATACGTATCTACAAAGGTATATTTATTGACAAAATAAGTGTTATTTCACGCACTAACCGAGAGGACAATTGTATAAAACTAGAATGGTAACTTCTTCTTTTTTTCGTTAGAGCTATTTGTGGAAGTCACCGGCAAAAAATAAAAGTGAACAATACAACTCCTTTTTTTTTCATTTTTAGCAAAATTTACATTGACTGGTTTGTAAACCGAATAATAAAAAGATACTGGCCTGATATACAATTTATACAAAACCAGTCACAAATGCCACCATTACATTTGAGTCCTGTATTTGTGATATGCAGTACCTGAAACTCATCAAAACACAGCAGCCAACCTTCCTTAATGATCTGATCAGCAAGTGGCTGGATGGGATCATACACATGAGATTTCTTCGTATCAGTGGGTTTTGGAATGCTGTGCTTTAAGGAATGTATTCCTGAAACAAAACAATAATGTTTCTAATTAAAACAAATTCTATTCCAAATGGTCGATACATAAAATATTTATCAACAACATTTTCACATGGAAACCACAATTTTCACATGGGAAAGCATAAAGCGATTCTGCTTATTGTCAGTATCAGTACGAGTTCAACTCCTACCCTAATAAACAGAAGGATTATTGTTGGTTTGACTGGGTATCAACATTTAATTATGTCATGGTTAAAAAAGATAATCTAAGGTGTGGTATAAATTACTTGCTAGAAAGATGTTTCTGAAGCACCTAGGATTGAGAGAATATTAAACTTCATGATCTGAAGAAGAAAAAACAATGAAAGCTGTTCTTCCAGTCACAAAATGGTTTTTTAAAAACTAAAATTAGAGGTCAAATAAACATTTAATCCATAATATTTTTAGGGAATCAGAAGTGTTTTGATGAATGAGTGAACAGTCCATTAATTACGTTGCATTGTATTTAATTTGCCACTTCATCAGAGAGCATCCTTCTCAGTGGAACCATCTGCAGTCTGGGCTATTTTCCATTCCAACCATTGCTCCACAACTGGTTCATCAAAAGCCATGGTATGTACTGTTCTGTCTGTGGAAAAGTGCCTATAAAAGATCCTTGCTGCTTATTGAAAAGAGTAGCCTATGTGGTGGCAGCGGGTTTCCTCGGAAGAAATGTGTCAAAATGACCATATAATATGAATGAAGTTCAATAGCCGATGATAAGATAAAAATCAATGTGCTCCAGTGACGTTAAATAAAACAAACTACTTTTTCATCAGAGAGCTGAAACTATGGGTGCTGTAATGAGGGTTAAACATTTACATACGTTTGTGAATATCCAGCATAAATTTGTTGAAGTGAACTCGTTGCTTCTTCACCCTGCATGTCTGAAAAAACATGTCCATCAGCATTGTCTTGCCAGAGCCTGGAGAAACAACAAACATTTGTTATGTTGACTGATGACATCTCTTATTCTGGGCTGGGTTCAACAGACAATACATATCAATACGTATTAATAGGTATTGCTATGGAGCCGTTCATCCAGCATACATAGTAATACAGATTAATACATTTCAATATGGAAGTGGACCATGTATTGATTGTAGGAAAAGTATTGTAGTGTAGTGAATGCTCGAACGTTAAAAATATGACATCATTCATAAAATATGACATAAAGCAGGTTGCTGCAGCATTCGTCTTTTTTACATCGGAGAAAACATCAAATTAACTTCCTTCTCGGTCAGTTCCTCATCGGAATCTTCACTATCGCCAATATTGATCACACACTGTTTGAAAAGAGCCAAAACTAATTAATGCTACTATGTGTCTGCCATGTTGGATTGTGTGTGCGTGCATTGCTACAGAGCCGTTCAATGAACCATTACATGTATGAAAACTTTTAAGTATTGTAGGCTGAACGCAGCCCTGATCTAAACAAGAATCTACACAATGTATACATCAGTCCTGTCCATGAAGAGGATAAATATTAAATATATCCATCTTAAATTATTCTGTGACAATAACTGCCAGCTGAACCAAAGGATTTTTTAAAATTAAATTACGGTACTAAAAATTAAAAATATTCTGAGTTTGGTATAGGCCTGCAATGCAAAGTATGCAGTATATTAACAAATAATTATATGTATACAAGTAAACCTAAAGCAGGTTTGTGTCAAAACATCCTTTAATATTGCAAGGTACAACTAGATAATAAATTAAATTGCAAATTTTATGTAAACAAACTTCAGATCTCACCTACACTTCCATATATGTAGAGACCCTTGGGTGGAGACAAGTCTTCTGATTTAGAAAACATCTGAAGAGAACAAAGTTAATGAAAGTTACTAAATAGAATGCATAACATTTTCTGATAATTCTTACACAAAACTTAATTTTTGTAAGTACAATGTACATGCAATTCCAAAATTATCTTTAACAACTGTGGTGGAAAGTTGGTAACTAGCAGTTCATAGATTACCTAAACATATTTTTGACAGCTCTGATGGAAAGTTGGTAATAGGTGGTTCAAAGGTTATCTAAACATATTTGTGACAGCTGTGATGGAAAGTTGGTTCAAAGGTTATCTAAACATACCTTTGGAAGCCATGACTGCAAACTGGTAACAGATGGTTCATAGCTATGCAATTGCTGATGTAAATCCTCTAAATGCTGTACAATTTTCGTCTGATGTATATCTGACTGCAATTCTCCTTTTTGTACCAGAGATTCATAAGCAGCCATGGGTCCACTGAACTTCCCAAAAGTAATTTTTACTTCACTCAATCCATCTGCTGGTTGGTGGAAAGATAGTTTTCGTACATGTTCAACTGAAATAACAAGTGAAATACCATTATATCTCATATTATTTGTACACCAAATACAATATGTCCATTTACAGGCAAATAATCGACTATTGAAATTCAAACATATGTCATTCTGACACATCTAGAGCCAGTAGAGAAAATTTGCTGCTGCCACATAGGCTACTCTTTCTGATAAGCAGCAAGGGGTCTTTTATAAGCACTTTCCTATGGACAGGAAAGAACATACCATGGCCTTTGATGAGCCAGCTTTGGACCACTGGATGGAACAGAAAATAGCCCAAACTGCAGCTGGGTCCACTGAAAAGGATCAATCCAATGACCGACTGCTTCAAAGGCGGACACGCTACTGACTGAGCTACATCCCGCTCCCTGTTTTACAACATTAACTTATTAACCTAATACATGTATTACTCACCCTTCTCATAATTGCAATGGCCTCAGTGGACAGAAAGCGTGGATAGCGAACCTCTTCATTGACAATACTGTCAAATACCTCTTCTTCATCATCGCCAGGGAAAGGTGACTGGAATATTCAATATCAATGTGGTTACATGAAAACTAATGTTAATAATGTAATAATAATTTACAACTATTATAAGTTATTCAAACGCACTGTGAAATGGGTTATATAAAATGTAGCCATTCATTTTTGTATTACTGTAAATTGCTCACTTATAAGTTACATTATGGAAGTACATCAATAAATAGTCCGTGTACATGCTAATTTAGTCAGTATACTAGCAGACTTTACACAAAAGTAAAGTTTGTTTTATTTAATGACGCCACTAGAATACATTGATTATTATCTTATCAGTGGCTATTGGACGTCATTCATATGGTAATTTTGACACTTTTAGAGGAAACACGCTGCCGTCCATAGGTTACTCTTTTTGATAAGCAGCAAAAGGATCTTTTGTATGCACTTTCCAATAGACAGGACAGGCGTCATTCCGTGTCAAATCACCCAATGGATTAAACCCGACCGTCTCAGATTTTTATGAAACTTGGTATACTTTTTGATTGGGATCCCACAGCACCAAATCCGAAATTTTAGGCCAATTGAACCAGTAGTGTGGGAGATACGGCCCCCCAAATTTTGAGATTTTCGTCCAAAATGGGTGTGGCCGCCAACCTTTGAACCCTCATATCTCAGGAACTACTGGGCCAATCTTCATAAAATTGGTATTGTTGGAAAGGCAATTTGACAAGGATTCCAAATCTGCCATTATTGTTCAGAATGTCGGGGTACACTGACCATTTGACCTTTGTTATGACCTTGAAATTGACCGTGTGGATTATGTGATATTGAGATTACCTTTCTTGAAATTTAATCTATCACATGTTAGCTAAAACATATTAAAGTTTCAGAGGTGTAATATTCTTTGTTTAGCAGCAATACGCATTCAAAAATTGCATGTCCATGAAAATAACACATTTTCTCCACATTTTCACTATTTATTTTGAATTTTGCATTACATCTCTTACATCCAAACACTGCAATTTTTGTTTTTTGAACATTCAATTTAAATTTCCATAATTTTCAGTACAATATAATTAGTTGTTCTGTAAATCATCCACATTATCAGAAAATAGTAAGGCGTCATCAGCATTACTTAATAATAAAAATTCGTCATCTGGTATTTCAATTCTAGTGCATGTACATTTTTTTCAAGCCATTTATTTACAGGGGAAAATATCGGTGATACATTTTCTCCCAGCCTAACACCAATATTTCACAGTTAAAAAGGAGAATTGTGATTATTAAAATTAACACCAGACTTTATACATTTGTAGAAATTAAATATAAATTTAAAATATCTACCAGTAATATTTGTTTTAATACACTTTTGTCAACGTTATATACGCACGACACAGTGAAATACTTTAAAAGAATATAATAAAAACACAATAAAGTTTCTTCGTCCTTGCTTTAAATACTTAATGAATAATGGATCTTTATTTTCAGGCAATGTGTCGAGAAATCAGCTTTAAAAGTCTGGTAATGTGTAGATATTTAGGCAATCTACAGATTGCATGAGTGAATCAGGCAATTTATATTTTACCTGATTTTACACGTTCTATGTAATGTATACTGAGTCAAATTAAAAACTTCACAATCTGAAAAAGTCAATGAGTGTTGACAGCAGGTACTTTTCTGGAATAAATATGGTATTGGCAATACCGACACTCCATCTGAAGTCCATCACAGCCCACGTGACCAGATCCATAGCTGGTGCACAGCACTACTGAGGCAAAAGTGTTTTTTCACGTTCCACTGGTCACTTTAATAGCACACATGTTTTCATTGCTATATAACAGGGTTAGTAAACAATTAACAGTTGTACAGTAAATTGTTATGAGCAATAAATAGAGTGGAGCTTTATGTAAATGTTGGAATCATTGCGACGAAATTGAGAAGGGTGTGCTATAAAAGGTAACGACACTAAGAGTAGCACGTTTTTATAAATAATAAATGAACATTAGATACACAGCCAGTTAAGATAAAAATAGGAAACAAGTAGGCTGGACCAGTCGGCTACCATCTCTCGAAAAGCAAACATCAGCCGGCTGTATTTAGGAACAAAACAGGATAAAATTTATAAGTTTTAAATTGTAATTTTAATGTTATGTGAAATAATTATTCAAGCAACGGATTTGTAATAAGTTCTATAGTTTGGAAAACACACACACTTTTTTTTCAGGAACTACAGACATCATACAGAAACGATAAAGAAAAGAAACTGATTTTTGGAATTATGTTTTTTCTTGTGTGGAAATTTACTAACGGTAACACAAGGACAATTATATTTACCACTAGAATCAACGGTTATCTAATTATAACGATTCCCAAAATTGTTAGTGTTTAATTCAGAACAGAACAGAACAGAACAGAACTTTATTACTCTCTGTGCCATCGTCGATGGCATTAGAGGAATACATACATACATAC
>JAUTWP010087732.1:0-23518 GCA_033042655.1 Cyathermia naticoides
ATAGTGGAAATGTTTACATGGAGTTTGACAAATACGATAGAGCTAAAACTACAGCTTTAGTATCTGATGTAGAAGGTGTTGTAGAACACTATGCAAATGAAACAGAAGAAATCATCGTTGTAAAATATGACAAAGATATAACCGATGAAGATACCATAAGAGAGTATCTAGTTAAATAACTTTGGTCTACTTTACACTTTTTACAGTCTCACTTCTGGCAGCAACTCTGCTACCACTAGGGAGTGAGGCTCTCTTACTTTATGATTTATCACTTGGATATAACACTTTTTTACTCTTACTTTTTGCAACACTTGGAAACACACTAGGTTCTGTTATAAACTATTTTTTAGGATATAAGGGTGTGGATTTTTTGCTTGAAAAAAAGTATCTCAATCAAAAACAATTACAAAAAACAACGGATATATTTGAAAAATATGGAGCTTACTCACTACTTATCTCATGGATGCCAGTTATCGGAGATCCTATCACTTTTGTAGCTGGGGTTTTGAAGTATGAGTTTAGAAAGTTTATTGTGTTAGTTTTTGTGTCTAAGGGATTGAGATATGTGGTAGTAAGTTTGTTTAGCAACTTTTGACATACAAAGATAAAATTTTATATATCCATCGCAATCTTTAAAATATACGATGGATAATAAATTACTAAAATAGACCACCGATTGAACGAATCAATCCATTTTCAAGTTTAGGTTGTGCTTCATTGTATGCAAGATTTACTTTGTTTGCAGTACTTACAATTCTTGTTCTATATGTTTTCCAGTTTACTTGACCACCTGAGATAGTCTGTTTTGTTGTTGTTGCTGAACCTTGAGCAAGTTTTGCTGCTTGTGTTTGAACAATTTTTTCACCAGCCAATGGTCTCTCTCTGATTTGTAAATCAGTTACCATCATATAAAGAACATCATCAACTAAAGCATCGCCTAGAAGACCTATTGCAGCTCCTGCAAGACCTGCTGCTGCAAAACCTCTTGAAGCATCACTTCTTGTTGACGCAGCTAGTGCAACACCTGTTACAGCTCCACCAAAACCTGCTTGTAACGCACCACCTGCTTCTCTAAGATCAGTTTTACCAATTCTTAAAACATTACCTTGGAGCATGAACTTTGCTTCATTTGGATTATTTGTAATCCTATATCCAGTATTTTGTAATTTTGTAATTATCGCTTGTTTAACATTTATATCTTTATCTGATGTATTTCTTACATCTACAAAAATAATTTTGTCTGATGGTGCTGTTGGCTCAAGAAAGATAGTCTCACTCATCTTTGTTTGAACATCTAAGTTCCTCTTTTTTACTACAGTATGCATCGCTGTACATCCCGTAAGTAAAGGTATAGTTGTAGCTAAGGCAAGTGATAACCCTATAGTTCTTAATGAAAAATTCATAACATCTCCTGTTTTAATAATTTACGCAAAATCCAAATATCTTTTAAGATTTACATCGTTGATTATATATCGCCATTTAATAAAAATTGTTTAATACTTTTTTAACTAGCATATTATATTGAATTTTATCAAGGAGAGTTTTAGTTTTATATTTGAATAGTGTACTCCGCTTTTAACCCAATAAAAGTTAGTCTAGGCACATGAATGCTACAACTTTAAAAAAAATCTAAAAATTTCTCAAAGCTTGTTTATGCTTTAGCTTTCTTTTGTAAACCTTTTTTGAAGGCACAGTTGTTGTGTAACCTCTCGCTTCTTTTTTGATGATAGCAAGACGATGAAAATCTCTCTGTTTCATAGTGTTCTCCTTTTATGATAGGAGTATTATAAGTGGTTTTGACGACACTATAAGTCGCTAAGATAGTTTTTTATCTCTGTTTTGATTTTGTTTTGTAAAGAGATGGGAGAAATAACTTTTAGATAAGGTATCCACTGTCTTATGAGCGGGATGAGTTCCATGTCATCGTTTATCTCAAATGAAAGTATCAAATTTCCATCAATTTCATCGATGATTTTCTGTGATGAGAGATATTTTTTGACATGAAAGTATCTTGCCACTTCACTATCTACTCTCACCTTAACCGTATAGTTTTCACAATTAAAATTTTGAAAAAGCGACTGCATAGTTTCGATATGCTTTTCTACCTGTATATCTCTGTGAAAAGTTTTATTTTGGAGTTTAAACTCATCTATAAAATTGATACGAAAGCGTTTAAAACCATCGTTTATCTTATAGTTTTTAGTCATGGCTACGAGGTACCAGTTGTTTTTTGCATAGAGTATCTTTTGTGGTTTTATATCTTTAAGTTCTCTAGGCTCTTTTTCATGGTAGACGATGTCGCAGTAGCGTCTTTGTTTGATAGCTAGTTTTAACTCCTCTAAAAAAGAGATGTCTTTCAATTCTTCGATAGGGTTATCAAACGTAGTATAAACTTCTCTAACTTCTTTTTTTATCTCTGACAAAAAAGAGAACTCTTTTTTCTCTAAAAATTGTAAAGATTTAGAATCAAGCATCGCCAAGAGTTCAAAAAAGCTTTTCAACTCTTTAACTTTTTGCTCCCTCAAAAGAGTTGAGAACATATCACTATCAAGAAGTTGATAACAACCTCTCTCAACCACAACCATCGATGTACCTAAAACATCTTTTATAAGTTTTAAATCTCTTTGGATATTTCTTTCGCTCTCTTGAAACTCTGTACAGAGTAATTTTGTACAGAGTTTCTGCTTTTTTGTAAGTTTTATAAAGATAGTCAATACCCTTTGAGCTTGTGTCATAAAAAAATACTCCCTTCACACTACATCGACTGTTTTGAGATAAACTCAATCAAACAGTTTTTTGATATCTGGGTCTTTCTCTAAATTTTCATCAAACTCCAAATACTCTTCCTCTTTATAACCAAACAAAAAAGCCAATATCAACGCTGGGAAACCACCTATATAGGAGTTATATATATCTACATTTGAGTTATAGATATGTCTTGATGCGGCTATGTTGTTTTCAGTATCGTCTATGATATTTTGGAGGTTTATAAATGCCTCACTAGACCTTAACACTGGATACTCCTCGGCAACAGCGAACAACGCACCAGTTAACAGTTGCTCTTTTTGTAACATATCTTTGAGATTGTTTTCATCACCCTCTAAAAGGTTTTGTCTCATCTTGGTCAAAGACTCCATGAGCTCTTTTTCATGTGATATAAACTTTTTGGCAGTATCAACCACTTGAGGTATGAGAGAGAGCCGTTTTTTTAGCTCAACTTGGATACTGCTTTTTGCACTTTTGACGCTTTGAGCATAACTAACTATGTTGTTAAAAATAACTACTAAACTGATAACAAGAACAGAGGAACTTGCTCCTACTATGAGATCTGTTATAACTATATCATTCATGATATTTCTCCTTTTAAAATGTTTATAAGCTTTATGGGATTGGTTAACCTTCCTTCTATATAAGGCACTATTTCTAACTGATTGAACTCTACGAGTGAGATAGTTGACTCATCGTAAAATCCATCCTCTTTTGAAAAAGCTGCTAAGACTCCATTTGAACTGTTAAGATACTCTGAAACATCATCAAACAAGTCTCCTGTTTGCAAAAGTTTTATACGACGAGATGGTGAGAAAAGCTTTGTTAGTTGAAGTTTATCTGATGTATAGATAGAAAATCGTTCATCAAAGGCTATATGTGAAAATTTTACAGATTTTCTACTCTTACCCAACTTGAAACTAAAATCAACACCTATTCCCGAGTCTACAAAAACACCAGACTCCGTATAATAATCCTCAACTATCTCTGTTGTAGTTATCTCATTGCCATCACTATCTCTTTCGGTATTCGTAACTTCACGCTCTATAGTATAGGCATACTCAAAGTAACAAAATTCATATCCAAGATAGTTTCCATAGATGCGTATGCTAATCCTATCATCACAATCACCTTTGTTAAAAAAGCTATAGTAGTCAGCCCAGTCTCTGTATAAGTTATCATCTACCTGTGTTGATATAACCCAACCATTTTCACTAAGGTCTTGAAGATATGCAAATGTCTCATCTATAAGAAATACACTTCGACCTATCATAAAAAAGATTATCATCATAACAAAGCTAACAGCCAACACAACAAAATAAAACAGTACAAATGCATTTTTATTTGGACTATCCAAGTTAGATAAAACAGCGATACCAAACCAAACAAGTATAACAGTAAACATAAGCAAAAAAAATGCGTAAGCTTTGTTAAGAGTTACTTTGTTTTGTACCTCTGCTATAAGTTTTGAATTTTTGGTTATATCAAACAATGATGGTAAAAGATTGCTAACTTTTTTAGCATGTTCTTTTGCATGTTCATAAAAAAAATATGTTTGGCTATCATCAAATACAACATCAAAATATAGAGAGTTTAACTTATTTTTATACATATCCAAATCCATACAAGACTCCTTTCAAAGTTTTTCTACGGATAAGTATATAATGCTTTATCGACACTATATGTCGTAGTTATCTTTTTTAAAACTATGTCTAGTCAAAGCTTGTAAAGTTTGATTTTAAAAGGGTTTTAGGAAGTGGAAACTTCAGTTCCACCTATGGGAATGTTCATAGAACTTACATCTTTTTTTAGTTTTTCAAGCTCGACATTGCAACAGATACTAAAAACTAAACTATTATGCTTGATATATAACTATTTCTAGCGGTAGAGCTAAAGCTTCTACTTCCTATAGTAGCCCAAAAATCAGCATATTGTTTAGGAAATTAAAGATATAGGTCTAGTCAGATGATTTTTTTGAAAAAAATAATTTACTAAAAAAGTTAGACTTTTTCTCTACTACTCTCTTTGGAGTTAATTCATCTTGTTTTTGTAAAAATTTTTTTAGATTATGATTTGTATTTAGTTTTTTTTGCTTATCATAGAAATCTTGAAGTAGTTGTGCTTTCAACCTTGCAAATTGAATTCTATCATAAATAAACCACAGTATTAGAAGTAGCAAAAGTATTGGTGGCAAATATATTATTGCGAATGTATATATTGATATCATATTTTTTCCTTTATATATGTATATCGGCAGAAGTTTCAATCCTCTAAAAACAGGTCTAGTCACATGGATGCATTTCAAGTTTTTTTAAAAATAAAAAAGGTGAAGACGTTTCAATCCCCTAAAAGCGGGTCTAGTCACATGGATATGCTCAAACAAGCAATCGAAGCAGCACAAATAGCAGTTGTGTTTCAATCCCCTAAAAGCGGGTCTAGTCACATGGATGACAATATGC
Source organism: Cyathermia naticoides (assembly GCA_033042655.1). NCBI lineage: Eukaryota > Metazoa > Mollusca > Gastropoda > Neomphalida > Neomphalidae > Cyathermia > Cyathermia naticoides. Next base: position 5,226 of record JAUTWP010087732.1, read on the forward strand.
TAGAGGTCTCTAGAGAAGATTTAATCGTTTCAATCCCCTAAAAGCGGGTCTAGTCACATGGATTGAAATACTAACATGTGAAGAGGCTTTGTTTCTTTCAAAAATGTTTCAATCCCCTAAAAGCGGGTCTAGTCACATGGATAACAAATGAGCGAAAATTTAAAAGTAACAATCATAAGTTTCAATCCCCTAAAAGCGGGTCTAGTCACATGGATATGATGATATAGCAAAGGATATCTTAGATAAAGAAATGTTTCAATCCCCTAAAAGCGGGTCTAGTCACATGGATAACAAAATGAATTTAATTATAGAAACTGGACTTACAAAGTTTCAATCCCCTAAAAGCGGGTCTAGTCACATGGATTTAACATTAGGATGTATCATGGAAGCAACAATCATTAGTAAGTTTCAATCCCCTAAAAGCGGGTCTAGTCACATGGATATGAAAACGGGCTGTTGAAACTTGGAACTGGAATGTTTCAATCCCCTAAAAGCGGGTCTAGTCACATGGATAAAAAAATACTAATAGCAGATTCTCATCAAGGAGAGTTTCAATCCCCTAAAAGCGGGTCTAGTCACATGGATAATTAAATTTAAAAGGATCTATAATGACATTATTTGCTGATTGTTTCAATCCCCTAAAAGCGGGTCTAGTCACATGGATTAATCGAAGAAAGAATTTCAATATTTAAAACAGATATTGCAAGTTTCAATCCCCTAAAAGCGGGTCTAGTCACATGGATAAAGTACAAATGTACATAGTCCAACGGAGGGACTTTATTTATGTTTCAATCCCCTAAAAGCGGGTCTAGTCACATGGATTTCGTCATAAAGCCTCATATTGATCTTTAAGTGTTTCAATCCCCTAAAAGCGGGTCTAGTCACATGGATAAAATGAAAAAAGGAGATAAAAATGTGCGATTATATAAAGTTTCAATCCCCTAAAAGCGGGTCTAGTCACATGGATAGTTTGACTCATTAGAATCATCTATGGATGAACTGGTAATTAGCGTTTCAATCCCCTAAAAGCGGGTCTAGTCACATGGATCTTAGTGCACTCCCCCTCCTTTTGGAGTGGGGTAACTAGTTTCAATCCCCTAAAAGCGGGTCTAGTCACATGGATAACCCAAAAAATGGCTATTTGCATGTGTACTTTAACAGTTGTATGTTAAGTCTCTTACTACTATATCGGCACTTTTAAAAAAGTCTGCAAATCTTATGTTTTAAAGATACCATTTTAGCTGTTTTTTTGCTTAAGATGCCTAAATATAGGGATTTTATATCTCTAAAAAGTTTGCAAATCAAATTTTGTGGAAGAAGGATTTGATGATTTTAGTAGTTTTTGGTAGATTTAAGTTTTACAAGTGGCTATTTTACGGGCTTTGCATCTTTGATGAAACTGAAAGTTTGCAAATTGAAAATATCCCAACAGATAAGTGGCTTTTTCATACTTTTTGAAAGATTAGCCATTTTTACAGATTATCGATATATCAGGCGTTATGGCTTATTTTTCTTAAAAATAGCTTTAAAAAAAAGTTTGCAAATCATTTGGAGACAAAAAGACTAGTACCTCACCACAAAACCTTTGTATTTTTTACCCTCTGTTTTTACAACTTGTGAAAGTAGTTGGGCTTGTTCATCGATGATAGATGTTATCTTGTACTTTCCTTTTCTCCACTTTGTTGGAGATATGAGTCGCTCTTGTATGTTTTGAGAGATAAGCTTGATACTTTTATCTGTTAACTTCCCTTTTGAAGATGTTAGTTTTGTACCTTTGGCAAGTATGGATAGTATCTCTCTATCGACTACTGGTTGTCTAAACTCTTCTACCATATCATAGACGAGTGTCGGTTTGTTTGCTTGTTCAACATGCAAGAACGAGTGGTAGAGATTTAGACCATTTTTAACTAGGGCTGATTGGACACGGTTATATATAAAAGCATATCCATAGTTGATGGCTTGGTTTATACTATCAGGGGCATTGTAAGTCTCTCTTGTAAACTCCTCTTTATCGATGATGATACCAAAACAGTTCCAGTATAGTGTCGAGATGCTTCCTTCATAGCCCATGAGAGTTTCTCTACTCTGTGCTGTTTTGATACGAACAAAGATAGTTTGCATCAGTTTTAACTTATGCGTTAGTTTTTCAAACTCCTCTTTATCTCTATCTTCTCTGTATCTTGCATAGTATTTGATAAGATTTATCTGATTTTTTGCTTTTGCTGTTATGATTTGTTTGGCTATCTTTAGCCCTTTGGGTGCATTTTTGATATCTAACTGTTTCAAGTGGGCTTCATTGTTTATGTTTTTATGATAGGTGATGACTGCATAGGGTGTGTTTCTATCTATAAAGTCTATATCTATCTTTCGTTTGGCACACTCATGGATGAGAGCTACAGAGATAGTCACTCCACGGTTTATGATGATGATACGAGTTGCATAGTTTAAGGGAATTTTTTTAACAACTTTTCCATACTCTTTTACTATGATTTTGCCTTTTGAAACACTTGCATATAGTCCATATTTGGAGAGGATAAGTTCAGAGCTTTTTATCTGGGATTTTAAAAACTTAGTTTTATGTTTGGCTATATCTTTTTGGGCACTTTTGAGTGGGTCATCGAGAGATATAAGCTCATAAGCCTTAGAGATAAGTTGGTCATCATACTCTTTTTTCTCATTTTTTCTCATCTGATGATAACTTTTTAACTCATACAACATCTGTTTAAAAAGCGACTTTTTGTTGATGGTTTTGTTCTGTTTTTCGGTTTTTATCTTACCTATAAGGATGCGATCTATATGTTCTTGCAAAAGATCAAGCTGTGAAGTATCTTTTAAAATTTTTGCATAGTACCTCTGGATACCTTCAACATGTTCATTTATAACATCTATACTTTTGGAAAGGTTTTTATCCTTTGTTTTTTTAGATAATTTTGAAACTTTTTTCATAAGCTTTTTGTTATCTATAGAGACTTTATCTTTGACAAATCTCAGTCCAAGATACTCAAAACCCTCATTTTTCTCTGCTATATAACTTTTATCTTTACCAAAAGAGAGTTTGAGCGAGTTTAGATACCCTTCAGCAGTATCAAGTATCCTAGAAGCATCTCGTTTGTGTTTTGCAAAAAAGACCATATCATCTGCAAAACGGACAAACTCGATATGTTTTTCTTCTAAAAAGTTGTCAAATTCGGCAAGATATATGTTTGATAAAAGTGGACTTAGATTGTCTCCTTGGTAGATACCAGCTTTTTTATCTACCCACTTTTTTCCTCTTAACATACCATTTGATAAAAAAACAGAGATAAGCTTTATGATACGCTTATCTGAGATATATTTGTCTAGTTTTTGTATGAGTATATCTTGGTCTATCGTGTCAAAAAAGTTATCTATATCTGCCTTTGCAATCCAACTATGAGTAGAAAGTATATCGATAGTTCGTCGTATGGCTTTAAGTGTTCCTTTGTTTTTGCGATAGGCATAAGAACGATTTGAAAACTGTACAACATCTTGAAGTTGTGTAGCTAAAATCTTTTGTATCACTTTAGAAGCAGTTGAGGATAGTGCTAACTCTCTTTTTTGGGTTTTATCTTTTTCTATGGAAAACGCACGAACTGGCTCTGGTATAAAACCTTCATGTATAGCTTTTTCAAACTTTCCTGAGGTTATAAGTTGTAAAACCTCATCATAGTCTTGAGCTTTTTTATAATTTAAAAGGCTATCTAAAAGAGCAGATTTAGAAAAGATATCCTCAAACTTTTTACTATACATAAGAAGCCTCCAACTCAAAAGGTTTTTCTCTATGCTCACCTAACTCTACCGAACTCTCTGCTGTAGTTTTGTTTAGTATATATACCCTTACAGAGTCATTTTTATCCATGATACCTTTTAGCTTTATCTTTAACTGAGACAAGATATGAGCTCTTATGTTAAGCTCAAAAACAGAGTAGTTTACCCTCTCTCCATAGGAGGAAAGAAGTTTATCTATTTTGTTTCTTCTTTTATTGCTAGTTATGTCATAAGTTATGAGGATAAACATCTTCTACTTCTTTTAGACTGCTCGTATCTGGTTGTACAGATGTAATGTTTTTTCTATCTCTTTTCTTATATCTTTTTGGTGTGTATCAGAAGTAAAAGCATGGGCTGAAATGTTTCTCAACATATCTATGTTTCTTAAAGCTTTACTAAACTCTTCACATCTATAAATATTTGTCTTTTGAGAACATTTTCCTAATCTCTTTTTAAGACAGTTTCGCCGTTGATAGATATTTGCTACTTTTTCAACTCCATTTCTATTTTTTTGGGTTATACACTTTTTTTGTATATTTTTTTCATCTAAAAATGCTACCATCGATTCATATAAAAAAGTAAGTGAGTGAAGGTATATATCTTTTTCTAAAAAAAACTTTGAAAAGTTAAAAAGCGTCCTAGACTCTTTTTCATGATTAAACTTATCTATCTCTTTTATCTGTGCAAGTAAAGATGCTAAGTGTATATCGATAAATCCAAGCTTATCATCTTTTATCATCATCTCTATATGTTGGATAATTTTTTCTGTTTGCTGTTTACAAGCTTTGAAGTTGTTACTAAAAAGTTCTGTTGAAAGTTGCTCCAAAGAGCTTTTAAGGTAACGAAACTCTCTATCATGGATAGGATAATCCGTCACGATAAGCGTTTCCATAAAAGTATCTACTATTCTCGCCATGTTTGCTATATCTATATACTTTAACAGAGAAACAAAACTATACGAACAACTATCGGCGTAAGGTTTACACTCTTCATCTACTATCTGTGCATAATAGATATCTTTTATATTTTTTGTTTTATCACTTTGTAAAAAAACAGCAGACAATAGTGTTAACATGGGATAGTGTCTATACCCTTGTGTTAAGTCTAGTATCGTATCTTTAGTGATATAGGAAAGGCTTTTTAAAAAAACATCCTCAACATTTGAACTTTCAACTGTAACCATCTCAATAGCAGGATATTTTTCCAGTATACTACTCATAGCCTCTTTTGACTTGTCTGTGCCTATGAGAACTATATCTTTTATATTATAGACTTTAGCTAGTGCTAAAAAAGAGAACTCTGTTTCATACTGCTTACTATCTAAAGTATAACTATGAATATTGCCTCCTTTGGAAATACCTACTGTTGCGATAAGTTTCATGATGTCATCTTATGAACAATATTAAACTGAGATGCCTCAGAAGCAGATAAAGGTATGATAAACTCATCTCTATCTCCTTTTTGTATCTCTTGAAGTGTTTTTAGCAAAGATAAATCTTTCATATATTTTATATCATATCTCTTTTTGGAATCTTTTTGAATCATACCAAGTATGCCAAATACTTCACTTCTAGTACAGTTTTTTCTAAGAACACTCAACTGAGTATCTACTGTTTTATCATCATCTATTTTTAGATAAATTTCTATTTTATCTTCTGCCTTGCTATACTCAAGATAACCAAAAAAAGCCAATACACTCAAAGAGACTGCTGTTGCAGTATCAAGTGCCGTAAAAAGATGCCATAACACTTTTTGGTCAAAATAGTAAAATGCTAAACCAGCAAGGGTTACAAGAACAAATATCATCAAAAGTTTATTTTTAACTATATGCTTCATTCATATCTCCTAAATTTTATATGTTTAAATGTTGATTGTTTTATATGCCTATCTTCATCAATCGTCTCAGTAACTTCTCTTTTTGTTGTCGCATAAACAGGTATAAGTCCCAAACTTTTTGCATAGTTAACCATCAAAAATGTTGCTCCAAAATCTCCCTGTACCAATATATACTTATCTACATGACTATAGGCAAATACAAACTCTCGTATAGGATGTAACAAACCATCCAAATTATCTACATCCGAAGGTATATCGCTCCACAATTCTTGTAGTTTTGAGGACAAAGAGATAAACTCTTTGACTCCGAAACTTTTTTGTGCATCAAGTCGCTGCTCATCTGTTAAGATATGGCTAAAAAGAAGTATCATAGTTTATACTTCAACAAATTCTTTTGTTAGTTTGTTATAAAACCTCTCTTTTAAGGCTTCATCCATTTGCCCATTATTAAACTGTTGGACGAGGTTTATTAAACCTAAAAACTCATCATTGTTTTTATTTTCTATATATACATTAGCTTGTTCTTCAGGGGTTGTTGTAAAACCTTCTTGAGACAAAAACTCTTTTATTTGATTTGGATGATAAAAGATACCAAACTTATCTTCCCAATATGAAACCAAAGCTTTTCTCATTTTTGTTTTTGAGATACCAGTTTGTTCTTGAGGTTGTGGTACTTTAAATGGTTTTTGGGTAGTTTTTATACTTGCTTTCATTTGCTGTGGTGCTTGTGGCAAATAAAATCTATTAAAAGGTTTTTTAGCAAATGCGAAATCTCTTAATTGTAAGTATTTTAATTTTTTATCATCTATGGTATAGGTTGATAGTGCGAACAACTGTTTCATGCGAGTATCTTTGTACAAATCGATATTGAGTGATTGTTGTAGAGTTTGTGTAAACTCTTTTACCATAAGTGACAAATCAATATCTTTTCTAGCTAAAGTAGATACTTTTTCTATTTGTAACTTTACACTACCAAAACCATAAGGTTTACCCATGCCTATTTTATACAGACATTGATTGTTTTCTAAATGTGTAAGGGCTGCAACCAACGCACCTAATTCAGTTTTTTTAAGATTGAAAAATCTAACTTTACCTTTGAAAGTAGTACCTTTATCCAAAGGATAAAAAGATGTACATACCTTAGGATGCTCCGTACATAGTTTTTCAGACATAACAGCTTGTTTTTGAGGTGGATACAGTTTAAATCCTCTTAGAACTGCATCTTTATCATCATAAGTTTTATAAAATTTCGTTTTGCCATTTTGCCCATGTTGCTCTATATAAGAGGGATAAAAAGTAGAACGAGGAGAAGATAAAGGTAAAGTTACTTTTCTGTTTAACTCTTTTTTATTGTCAATTTTAAAATGCGAAAACTGTACTCTTCCTTTAAGTGCCTTTTCTTTTGAAACAAATCCAAAAATAGTTTCACTCAAATCTGCTCTACTTTCATCATAGTTTTGATACTTTTTTACTAAATCCATAGTACTATTTTCATAAGGTAACTTATAAAGCATAGATAACCCAAAATGAGCAATTTCATTTTGTTGATTTAGCTGAAAGAAAATAGGAATTTTATTTCCACTTCTAAGCTCTTTTGACCAAAGATTTTTCCAGTTTTTATTTTCATCTACTTTACCGATATAATACGCTTGTTTAAATGTTTCAACAATTTTAGAAGAGATAACAAAACTATTTTTAACTTTTTTAGGAAACAAAAATTCTCTAGTTTTCTTTTTACCAACCGTACCAGTAAAAACTATCGTCCCAATATCTATCTCTAATATTGATCTATCTTTAAAAATTTGATATTTTTCATAAGCTTCTCTTTTAAAGCGTATCTTTTTAACGATATCTTGACCCAAATAATCTTGCATTTCACTATATTTGATACGACTACTATCAGATGATGCTACAGTTCCTAAATCATCTACAATCCACTCTTTCCCCTTTTTTACCAACCAACCCATGTGAATTTTAGCACCATTCATCGCTTTTTTCTTATACGAAGGATGATTTAAATCACGATAAGATAGTTGCTTATCAGAAATGTTTATCTTCGAATAAGAAATTATGTCTAAAACATTACGAATAACACCTTTAATACTACTCGATGGAAGAAACTCTTTATCAGCATGGTTACAAAACTTACTCTCATCTTTTGAATCTCGTACAAATATAGGGCTTTTAGCCGTTATAGTTATCTCTATCTCTCCACTCTCTCCATCTTCAAATGGTATATCGTGATTTACCTCATCACTCCATGATGGATAAAATACCTCTTTGTTTAGTGGTACAAAGTTATATGGTGCTGTTATCATGGGTTACTCCTTTGTGCAAATCCTGCAAAGACTATTTTGTCTAGTTTTAAAACTTCCATATCTTCGCAAAGTGGGTCTTTTTGCTCTTTCCATATCTGTGCCATTTTTACTTTTAAGTTGTTTATAGCGTTGTATGTTTGTATATCTTTCCCCTCTATAGACTCTATATCTTTTGTTTCATCAATATACCAACTATCGTTTACTTGCTTTATAGAGATGGATTCTGTTTTGTTGTAAAAATATGCTTCGTACACAAACCCTCCTTTACCCTCAACGCTTATATCTTCAAAGTTTTCAAACACATCTTCTATCGCTCTGTTTGAAAACTGTACATAACCTTGATACCCTTTGAGTGAGTTTATATACTCTAAAACTTCTTGTTGATTTTTTTTCATGATTTGCTCCAAGTTCCTGTAAATATACCATGTCCCTTTGTTGTAGCTCCACCTAGAGCCAACATGCCTGTTGTTATGTCTGTTAGTGTTGATTCAAAAGCTTGTATATACTCTTCTTCTACACTCTTTTCCAAAAGTATCTCTATCTCGTAGACTCTATCATCAGCTACTGTTTTTTCTTGAAATAGTGCACCATCAATAGCTCCTCCTGTAAACCTATCTATACTCACATGGTCAAAAACTCTAGTATCTGTTTCGTTACTTTTATAACAATCACTCATGATAAGTTTGCCACGGCTTCCACTATCTTTCTCTTTATCTTTTGCCGAGCCAAATATCTCAGGTAAAGAGGTAGTGACATTTTCACTTCCTATAAACTGCTTTTTAGCTAAGTTATAGTGGTAAGTTGCACGATGAGCGATAGCCCCTTTTAATGAACTAGCAGGAATCAAAATCATATCTTCACTCAAACTCTTGTTATGATAGTCAATCATCTTCTCATAGACAGGTGTCATATTAGCTTCATCATCTCCAAAACCACTACCAAACATAAAAAAATCATCAGGTTTTATCGATAGTGTATAAACTCTATAATTGTTTGAACTCACTTTTGTTTGATAGCTATTTTTTAACTTACTATTTAAACTACTTGAAATGGTTTTATATCCATCTATATAAAAACTATCCATCTCAATCGTATGTATCTTAAACTTGCCAAAGCCTTTTGTACTTCCTCCACCAAGTCTAAAAGATGGACTAGCTAACTGATCGAGTATAGATGCAAAGAGAGCTTCATCATCTTCTATAAGCTCAAGACTAAACTTAAATCTACTACCTTTATAGACAACTTCTTCATCAAACTTACTATGCTCTTTTGCAATACCTTTTTCGTTTATCGCTGTATGCTCTCGGATAGGCAAGGTATCAAAAAGCTGCAAAAATGGTGATTTTTCTAAAAGAAGTTTTTCATTTACATGATTGTTTTCATCTACTAAAAGAGCATTTGAAACTATCAATTTTGAGCCATTTTCTTTACCAAATATATCATCTTGATCTCCTAAAAAAGAGTTTCTTAAAACTCCAGCTATAGAAGTACCAAGTATCATAGGAAGTCCATTCCAATCTCTTTGAATAGGGCTATCTTGCAAAAAGTCGCTTCCATTGCTACCAACTTTTAGAGGTGTTTGTGCTTCTAGGGTGATGTGTGCTATATATCTTTTAAACATTGCTTGTCTCCTTTGGCATTTGTATCGCTAACATTTTTATAAACTCTTTTGAGTTTTTACTACTCTCTATCGCTTTCATAAGTCTAGAACTTTTTTCACCATCCCATTTGTCTTTGGCAACACCTTTAGAGATATACGCTTTTGTTTTGGTAGCGATGTTTTCTTCAGTAGAACTAGAACAAAGAGAGCGAATCGTTCCCCACTGGGAATTCATACTTTGGTTATAGATGTTTTTGTTTTCCTCTATGAACTCTTGTACAGATGAAGCCAATTCTAGTCTGTCTATCTTTTTGTTGTGTCTGTTTGCTAAAAATTGAACCGTTGTATCTTCAAAAGTATCCGTTATCAACTCTTTTGCAATTGCACCTTTGTCTGACTCTTTTTTGGTAAGGGAAAAACCTTCTTGCTCTTTTAAGAAGCTAGGATTTACCAAAACTTCACCAAAACCTTCACTTAAAAAAGAACCTACACCTTTTTGTATGTTTTGAAGTTGTTGGGATGTTATATCTTTTAAGACTATGATACTTCCCTTGTTTATAACAACTCTCTCATAATCCTTAGTTGCTCTGGCTCCATTGTAAGGAGTAAATGAAGAAGTTCGTAGTTGACACTTGCTCCATACAATATTTTCATCTTTTAGACCTTCAGTTAGATATATAAGATTTAGAGTTGGATGAGAAGAGTCTGTTTGATGAAGAGCCAATCTACTGTTTACATAGAGTACAACCTCACTTGATAAACTACTATCTTGGATATTTTCATTTGTACCCTCTTGTGTTATCAAGACTTCTCCATACTGAGAAGTTTTTGATTTTCCTAATCTTTTTTTACCTAAGATATTTGATTTTATTCGTTCTAAATCTTTACTCTCAATACTCTCATCATATTTTATACTAAACTGCCAAGTTGAGCCACTTTCTATGGATTTGTACCCATACATGCCACTATCTTTACTTCTTCTATTTTTCTTATCATAGCTTGATTTTTGAGAGTAGTTATACTCTACGAAAGAGAGGCTATTATCTTTTGTGATATACCCTTTTCTCATCTGTTTTAACTGTTTAAATTCTGAAAAATCTTTAATATGATGGTGATTATATACAACACTATCATCTAACTTCTCATGAAAGTAAGACAATGGAACTTTATATGTAAGTTTGCCACTATCTAACAAAGTAGCATCTCCAAATCTTACTTTTGAGCTGTGAAAAACATCAAAAGGATTTGTAAACTTTGTATACTCTCTAGCAACCATACCTAAAAAATTACTCCCAGGGATAAAGTCTAACTGCTCTATGTTTCCTTCGCTATTTGAAGTGGCAGGTAAAACAATATCACTCAAAAATGTCACTTTATATACTAACTCTTTCATACTGTAGCCTCCACTTTAAATTTGCAACGCCCTAATCCTCTGTTTCGATTTAATCCTACTCGTTTTACAAGAGAGAGAGAATCAACCATCTTCTCTTCAAATTCACTTGCGACACCATCTATCTCACCACGAAGAGTTATAGGTATAACTACTTCTATCTCTCTTAAAGAGTTATCCTCTGCAATGCCATTTTTCCCTATACTTGTTGATGCTATAACATCATAAAGATTTTCTTCTAGTGCGTTGTCAATAATTTGTTTTTTTATCTCTTGTTTAATCGTTGCATTTGAGAAAAAACACTCACCCATGCCTACTCCCTCTTTTCCAAAACATCTATCAACAAAATCAATATCATCTAACTCACAAGCCATCTCTTTGACTAAACCTTTGATAGTTTTACCTGATATATAAGGAATACTATCTCTATCTTTTACGACAACACTATCAAGCTGGGCTCCACCACTAATACCAGAACTTAGATGCCAATAGTCCAAAAATTCTATTTCATATTTTATTTTCATGATGTTACCTCTGTTGCTGATTTTATTTGTAAGATGTCATAAATTGGGGTTTTTGACTTTCCATCTTTTTCTATGATAAGCTTTTGGTTTGATAACTCTGTATCAAAATTTTGAAGATTTTTATCCATGATGGAGCTATCCCAATCCTTACTCTGTTTTGCCATTTCGTTGATTCTCTCTAACATATCCATTGCATATTTGTCACTTTTATATAACTCACTAAGCCATGAGCGAAGTTTACTGATAGGACTCCCTTCACAACTATAGGCTTGAAGAGTGTTTAAAAAGTTCTCTATTTGTGGTTGATTCTCTTCATCAAGATAGTATGGTCCAAAATCAAGATTTATACTTTGTTTATCGTTTGTGATAGTTAGTTCATCTTCTAAAAACTTATCCCAACTTTGAAAGTTTGAACTTTGAATGTTATGAAACATCAATGAAGATGGAGCGGATCTGTTTATATCTTTTACTAACTCTTTTGCATGTTTTTTGGTTTGAGAACACAGAGTTTCAGCTAAAGAGATAGCATAGTGAAAAGGGTATTTTTCATTTGTATAAGCGATACCTGCACAAGCTGTAAGTTTATAATTCAACCTCTCTACTGTCTGTTTTTCAAAATGGTATAAAAAGTTTTTAGTAAATTTTAAAGCATCATTCGCATCACAGATAACAGCCAAATCATCACCACCTAAGATAACCTCTCTTATCTTCATATTTTCAGTTTTAGCATCTTCAAAGGCAGCCTTTGTAGCCAAATCAAGTCTTTTTGAAAATTCACTTAATGATAGATTTAACTCATCTTTTAGTTTTGGTATCAACTGACCTAATCCATTTCCATCAGCGTGTATAACAGCTATCTTATTTTTACTATTTGATAATTTCGATAACTCTTTGAACTTCTCATCTTTAGGATAAGCATTGATTTTTTGTTGTGTTGAGATATCATACTCTCTATTTATCGAAGGTTTTGCAGTTTTAGAATTTAGTTTCAAGATATTTATACTCATATCAAGAGGAATTTGTACTTTGTTCCTTTGGATTTTAAGTCTTTTTTCTAACTCATTTATATGATGTTCGGCTTCATCTTCAAACGCTACTATGGCTTGAGATAGTGTTATACCATAAGCTTTTTGTTGTATAAGTTTTGAAAATTCTCTAACCACTTTTTCACACTCTTGTTTATCATAAAAAACTGCTTTTATATTTCCAGCGGCATTGACTAAAATCTCATCAGGGTTGTAGTTTTTAGTAAAATCTTTTGCTATGTTTTTAACTATCTCACTAGCACCTACTATCTCTTGAAGCTTATTTGTTGCAAAAATAAACTCTTGAATTCCTTGTACACTTGCACCGTATAGATATTTCATATTTACCTCTTTGTATTGTTAACTTGCTTTTTCGACCGCTATCTTTCCTAATCCAAAAACTGTTTGTTTACCTACTCCTATAATCTCCCCTAGTTTCAATAATTTAAAACTTTTCTCATCTAAATCGACATATTGAATATTTCCTAAAATTCCGCCAAGTTTCATCTTGCTTTTTTGACGATTGGAATACCTACCGTAATCTTTAAAATAGACATTGGCTTGAGTAACTTTGTATACTGGAGTAAAAGGGAGCCTTATGCGAGGGAGATCTTTTATCTCATTTAACCTTGTAAGTATAGAATAAAGAAGAATTTGTAAATTTGGTTTAGAGCTTATATACTTTCCTTGGACTTTCATACGCATCGGTGTTTGAAACTGTACATCACACTTTTCATGAAATTCATCAATATCAAAATCTATAGTTTTTACTTTTGAAATATCAAATTTTCCATTATTATAAATATCTATTTCATTACAAGAAATATTTTTGATTTTAAACTTATCTCTTTTTGAACCTAATCCTTTGACTGTTAACATCTGATGTAAAGCACTTATAACGATAGGTAGTTTTTCAGTTGCCTCTTCATATAAAAATAGAGTAAAATCATAATCTTTTGGATTTAGGTTGATATCAAATCTGTATTGATGGGCTCTATTTTTTTCTTCGTAAAAGTCATAAAATAGACAACTTTTTTGAGAAAAACATCCTTTACATTCACGAGATGGGTTGATGCATGTAACTTGCTTAAGAGCAACACCAAATGCACCACGAAGAGTTGAACCAATAAATGGTAGAGGGATAACTGAGGAAGATTCAAGCTCTACTTTAATTTTCATATATGAAATCATACAAATGCTCCGATTATTAAATTAGTTTTATTTAATATCGGAAAAAATTAGATTTTTTAAAGTTAAGTAGCTATATATTACGATTGTAAGCTTACTTAATTTATAAGCAAACTTACAAAATTAATTGTTAGTTAAATGTTTGGCAATCGCTTAGTTTTCCACCATCTAAACCTTTATAGAACCAAGTCATTCTCTGTTTTGAACTTCCATGAGTAAAGGCATCTGGTTGAACATATCCTGTAGCTTGTTTTTGTAACCTATCATCACCGATAGAATTTGCTGCATTAAATGCTTCGTCTATATCACCTTTTTCTAACATACCAAACAACTTATGGGCATGGTTTGTCCAGATACCAGCATAACAGTCAGCTTGTAATTCTACTTTTACTTGAAGATGATTTGCTCCTGCTTTTCCGTATGCTTGCTGTTTTGCTCTTTCTACTTTTTCCAATGTACCTTGTAAGTTTTGTATATGATGTCCTATCTCATGAGCTAAGATATAAGCTTGTGCAAAGTCTCCACTTGCTCCAAACTTCTGTTTTAATTCATCAAAAAAACCAAGATCAACATAAACAGTTTGATCGTTTGGACAATAAAAAGGTCCAACTTCCGAGTTTGCTATACCACACCCTCCCCTAGTTTGTCCACGATAAAGCACAAGTTTTGGTTCATGATAAGTATATCCAGCATCAGCAAATATTCTTTTCCATACTTCTTCAGTATCAGCTAAAACTGTTTCTATTCTATCTGCTTTCTCATCATCTGCTTTTTCATCTTGTACTTGTGAGAAACCTGCACTTTTTCCAACTAAAGACATAGGATTGAAGCCACTCATGTAGGCAAGAGCACCTAGTCCCACAACGGCTAAACCAAGTTTACTTCTAAGAAGAGGTTTTACAAGTGGATATATAAAAAAGAGTGTCTGAAGTGAAGGCATAGAAAAGCCACCACCCCCTCCACTCTTATGTCGTCTGTCTTCTACATTTTTACTTTTTCTTCTATTTTTCCATTTCATTTCGTACCTTATAAATAGTATAACTAGAGTATAAAAAACTCCATGCTTAACTTTATCAAATATTTTTTAATATAAAGTCATCTATGTGGACTTATTTAAATTATATAAGACTCTTTTCAGATTAAAGTTTAAATTAAAATAATTCAGGTAATATAATTAAAAAATATAAAGATTTAATAAAAGTATGAAAAAAATATTGACTATTGTATGTATCTTATCAACACCTATTTTTGCACATATCGCCTTGGTAAAAACACTAAAAGGTAGTGTAAAAGTAAAAAGAGCTTATACATTAGTTCCTATTAAAGTGGGAGATGTACTTGAAGAAGATGATATTATCATCACTGAAGAGAGCAGTAGTATAGGTATTATCTTTACAGATGGTACGCGTCTAGCACTCGGTGCAAAAAGCTATATTGCATTAGAAAAATATATCTACCAACCTACCCAAAAACATTTTGCTTTTGACTTAAATTTATCAAAAGGAAAAGCCCTTTTTGAATCGGGTGAATTCGGCAAGAAAGCTCCACATTCGGTGAAGTTTAAAGTACCTGAAGGCATCATAGGCATAGATGGAACAAAGTTTTATGTTGATGTACATTAAAGGATAATTTTATGGAAAAATTTATCTTATTTCCTTTGATACTTATTATCCTAGCTTCAGTTGCCATACCTCATGATAAAAAGATGGAAACTGTAGAAAAAGCAAGTATCATCCTCGGAGATAAGAGTGGTCATAAAAATGCTATCAATATCACCACACATGAGACAAAATTAAAAGTTGCAACCTCTTTAACAAAAGTAAAAATTCAACAAGGTGGAACACTCAGTACCCCCACTATCATCTCAAAAGAAGAACTTGCAAAAGATTTTTCGGAGGTGATTGATGCCCAGCCAAAAAAAGCATTTGAGACAAATATATTTTTTATAAAAGGGATAGAGTTGAGAGATGATTATCTTATCAAGATATTTCAGATAAAAAATGAGATAAAAAGACGCCAACCATGTGAAGTGGATATAGCAGGATATAGTGATACCAAGGGTTCTAAAGAACAAAATTATATCATTTCTAAAAAAAGAGCACAACTAATTAAAACCCTGTTAGAAGCATCACATGTCACGATAGAACATATAAATCTTATTGCTTACGGAGAGGAAGCTAACCTATTCCCTACGGCTGATGAGATAAGTCAGATACAAAACAGACGAGTTAAAGTTATAATTAAATGAATTTTAAAACTGCAAAATACATTATCTTGCTGAGTGTCACACTTGCTTTTTTCACATGGCTATATAAAAGCCACTATGTTAACTATATTGATTATAAAGTTTATGATTTTTTTAGCAGACATTTAGATATAGATACCAAAGAAAAAAATCAATTTACACCATCGGTTATCATCGTCAATATAGATCAAAAAAGCATCAATGCCTTGGGACAATGGCCATGGCCTCGTATAGTAACAGCAAATCTGATAAACAAACTAACAGAATATAAACCTTCAACAATTGGGCTAAATATGATGTTTAGAAACAAAGATAAAAGCTCCATAAATACGCTCAAACAATTTTACAAAAACTATATGGGCTATAATCTCAATATTTCTGGACTTGACAAACATCTATTTGACAACGATGTGCTGCTAGAAGAGTCATTAGGAACTTCTAAAAGTATCTTATCAGTTTATCTCAAAAAGGATGAAGTAAAACAGACAAATTGTAACTTAATCAATTCAAACAAGGCTATTCTTAAAAATGCAAATACCTCATTTTATGCAGGTTCTGTCGTCTGTAATCTGAAAAAATTTCACGATGCTAGTTACAATTTTGGTTTTATAAATGCGACTATAGATAAAGATGGGATTTTACGTCGTACTCCATTGTTTGCTCGATATAAAAATACTATTATCAATTCATTTGCACTTGCAAATCTATTATCTATTGATAAAAATATAGAATTTCCATCAAAAAATCAAGTAAAAATTTTGGAACACTCTTTTTATGTAGATGAATCTAGTAACGTTCTTTTACATTTTTACAAACCGGGTACACTTAAAAAAGTTTCGGCTATCGATGTACTAGAAGGAAAAGTAGATAAAAATATCTTTGCTGGTAAAATCGTACTCATAGGTACATCTCTGATAAGCAACAGTAACCAGCATAGAGTTACATCAGGAGAGATGCTCAACGGTACAGATATCAGTGCTACAATGATTGAAAATATCCTCAACAATCATTTGCTATATCAGCCTACTATATTTAAGAACCTAAATCTTCTTTTTGCACTATTTCTTGCATTTATAACTATGCTACTGCTTTATAAAAAACGCTATCAAACACTTTATCTATCACATGTATCTATCTTATTGTTGTCATTTTTTGGAACATTTATGGCGTTTAAACATGGGATATATGTGAGTAGTGCCTATCTATGGGTTCCACTAGGGATACATTTCTTTCTTATCGGATTTGTTTTGATTTATATCAACGATATCGAGAGCAAACGCTATTACCAAGATTTATCAACCTCACATTCGGCGGCACTAGATAGTATGGTTTTTGTAGCAGGTACGAAAGATTTTGAGACAGGAGAACATCTCAATCGTACCAAAGAGTACATGAAACTTTTAGCTCAAACATTAAAAGATAAAAATATATACAGCGAAACTCTCACAGATAAGTTTATGAATCTCATCTACCACTCTGCACCACTACATGATATAGGTAAAGTAGGAATTCCTGATGCGATATTGCAAAAGCCTGGAAAGCTCACAACACAAGAGTATGAAGTGATGAAAGAACATCCTAAACTAGGTATGCAAATCATCGAAAATGCCATGAAATCAAATGAAAAAAATGATTTTCTTCAAACAGCATACAACATCGCTTACTATCACCATGAGGCATGGAATGGTTCAGGCTACCCTAACGGATTAAAAGAAGAAGAGATTCCACTAGAAGCTAGGCTGATGGCTCTTGTCGATGTTTACGATGCATTGACTACAAGACGTTGTTATAAAGAGCCGTATAGTTTTGAAAAATCAGAAGCAATCATTATCAAGGAAAGTGGCAAATACTTTGATCCCAAATTGGTAGAAGTATTTGAATGCATAAAAGAAGAGTTTAGAGAAATAGCCAAAAGTACGCAATAACTACATAATCACTACATACTTTCCCACTATAATTTTGCTATCTTAAATCTAAACAGGGAGATAGAGATGATGAAAAAACTACTTTTAGGTTCTATTTTTGCTATATCGATGATACTGACAACAGGATGTTATGAGAGAGGCTGTTCTGCTAAAACTTCCAAAATCAGCAGCATGGGAGTTGGTAAATGTGGCGATGGAATGAAAGGCAAATGTGGTACAGGAAAATGTGGTGCAAAAATCAAAGATAAAGGCATGAAGTGTGGCACTGGAAAATGTGGAAGTAAGAAAAATTCTACAGAACATTAGTTAACTTAAACTATTTCAAATCCAAGCTAAAATGACCTAGTTTGGGTTTGAAAGCCCCCTAATCATACAAAAATTGTACTATTTCTTGAACTTCTTATGATACAATACGCAAAAAATTTAGGAGAATTTATGAGTAGAGTATATAATTTT
>JAUTWP010087733.1:0-12180 GCA_033042655.1 Cyathermia naticoides
TTATTATGATAGCAACCATACTATTCAACTCAACATAGACTTGTTTACCACAGAAGAGGCTTGTATGTGCTGCTTTGTCTTTGTTAATATGCATAAAAATATCCTTTGTTGATATCTTGTGTAGTAGCACTGGATTATATAATTTTTCTGACAGTTAACAATGTGTTGAGATGTCACTACATATAGTCTATTTAAAACTGTGGACAAAAAGTAGTTTGTTTTGTTTAACAATGCCATTACAGCACATTAATTTTTTAACTTATCATCGGCTATTGGACATCATACATATGGTAATTTTGACACATTTCTTTTAGAGGAAATCCTGTGCCGCCTTATAAGCTACTCTTTTTGACAAGCAGTAAGGGATCTTTTATATGCACTTTTCCATAGACAAGACAGCACATACCACAGCCTTTGATGAACCAGTTGTGGAGCACTGTTTGGAACGGCTATTTATACCTGTGGACAATGTATTAAAATGTGATCATAAACGTGCTGATGTCATTAAAATCATTTAACCTGCTTGTATACTGCATGCAATACTGTGACATTTTAAATTTCATTCAGCTCAAAGCAGGAAGTGGATAATAGTGATGCATTCCACTTCCTTTTTCAAACAAAAGGGCAAACCTATATTTTTTATTTCGTAATCGAAATTTCTGTAACTTCCTGTCAAATTGTTAGTGTTGTACTATCACTATCAGAGGTGAAACATCTCAGTTATATTGAGGCAGTAACAACAATTGTCAGATAATAATTATTTGATTTAGAATTTGACTTTTAATCACATTAAGTCACAAGAAAAAATGAAAAGCTAGAATAATTTCAATATTTGCAATTTGAAAACAGTGAGTAAAGATGATAAGGAGAATATAGAACAACTGACAATAAATACAAGAAAACCAGACTGATATTTTTGCATGATTATAGAGCACAAAAACAACAAAATAAAACAAATACTTATTTGTTCATGTAAATCAGTTTTTTTAAAGTTTTTGTTGAATTTTATACAGGTTAATAAAAATTAAAATAACAGTTAAAATAATAACAGTGTTAACAGATGTGCTCTTCTGATATAAACACTTCAAACATTACCAACCAGGCAATTCTAATAAGAATATTCTGTTCAAATCAGTAGTCCACAATTAGTTCATCAAAGCCTATGGTATGTGCTGTCATGTATGTGGGAAAGTGAATATAAAAGACCCCTTGCTGTTTATAACAAAATAGCCTATGTGGCAGCAACTGGTTTCCTATAAAGAAATGTGTCAGAATGACCATATGTATGACATCCAATTGCCGACAATAAGATAAAAATCAATGTGCTCTAGTGGCATTGTTTAATAAAATAAACTTTACTTTATTTTAGTGTATTGATGTCTAATAGCCGATGATCAGATACAAAAATCAATGTGCTCTAGAGGCATCGTTAAACAAAACAAACTTTACTTTTTTTTCCACAGGTTTAAATAGACTATAATAAGATACAAATCAATGTGCTCTACTCTAGTGACGTCATTAAACAAAACAAACTTTACTAATAAGTGTAATACTGCTTACCTGCTGTACCTGTACATCCTACACCTTGTGATAGATTAGAACATCTGAGTGACGTCTAGTCACTGTCCAGGTGGTGCCCTGCTCAAACAAATTCATGTTGTTAATAATAACAAAGAGAATCACACTTTGACGTCTCGTGTTACGTCTCGTGTAGACAGTGAGATCAGAAATTAATCATTATTGGTAAATCCTGGCAGCATATCTACACTAAGTAAAACATGCGCAGAGATTATCTACCATATTGATTTATATCAGACAGACGAAATCATTAACCCTAATTAAATTGTGTTAATGAGTTGCAGACAATCCATGTATATAAAGTTACACTATTTTAGTAAGTCGTATTATTTCATTAACAATTCATCTACATAAGACTTCAGGGTATTTTCTTCTAAAACCCAATATTATATTGATTATCCAAATACATGTATATAAAGTTACACTATTTTAGTAAGTCATATTATTTCATTAACAATTCATCTACATAAGACTACAGTGTATATTGATAATCTAAATACTTACCGGGTAGTTACAATGTATTTTCATCTGATTTAGACCCAAATTTACATTAATAATCCATTTACATAAATATATTTTTATCTGAGAAAGGTCCAATATTAATGATAATCCACATAGATAAAACTACAATGAATTTTATCACAATAATACTCAATATTAGATTTAATCTACCATACAATTTGGGTCAATCTACCATACAATTTTGGTCTAGCTACAGGCCTCATTAGCCTTCACAAATACTTTCATTTGAAACCATATTCCTTAAATTCATTAGAAAAGATCCCAATTTTAAACTTTTAACGATGATTTTTTTCTCCAATTTTATGAAAAGGGGACCCCGATATTTAGGTAGATTAACCCATGCTATCATTATTTATTTCTGTAAAACAAGTAGGCCGAGTACAATGAGAATACTGCACAGTGAACTTGAATGGTTAATTAATAACTGACATTCAACACACAGATGTTACAACAAAACAGATCAACTTACCTAGCAGGTGTCTGGAAACAATCTTCTTCATTTCTTCATCAATATTCAATATTTAATTCCGATGTTCTGCCTCACAGCTGTTTTATACAAACTCTTCTTTACACGTAGACCAAATGAAAACGTAGCAAACAAACGTTTTCGCTAAATTCAGTCTTGACAACATTTGTATTTTTGTTTCTCCTGACAACAATATCATTGTTACACATACACATACATAATAACAAAATTTTCAGAGTTGATAACTGAAATAAAACATGTTTAGCTCACATACAGGGTAAAACTTGTGTTACACTGAATATAGAATAAAAACCTGTATTATACATCTAGCTTATGACTTAATCATAATGACTCTTTATAGTGTCATTTATTGATAAGTTTGAATAGACAAAGAAATTCTTTACAGACAGTTTGGAATATTTCCTATGTCTGAGTCTAAAAACTGAAAAGATCTGTATTAACAATTTGTTAATACATACCATAATTATTTTTAAAGAGGTGTCCTTTATTGAAAAGTTTGAATTTAAAAAAAATCCTTTAATGACAGGTTAACAATATTTCCTGTAGTCTAAAAACTTAAAAGTTCTGTATTAATACATATCATATGTAAAATAGGTGTCCTTTATTGTCAAGTCTGAACAAAGAAATTCTTTAAAAACAGGTTAAAATATTTCCTATGTCTGAGTCTAAAAAGTGAAAAGTTTTGTATTGACAAGATGTTCTATTAATACATGCGTAAAAATGTGTGTGTTAAAGTGAGGCAACACAGAACACCTACAAGAACAACAAAGATGCAAATCAACTGTCAGTTTGTCGGAAGTGTATTCTCTGAACAGAGTGATTGTCACATTGTTTTCTCAGACTTGTCAACTAGTAACACAGACAGGGAAGGATGCAGGGCTTATAAACACAGAACATTGGGGGACACCAGATTCATATTACAAGATAAATAAACACTTAAAATATCTTTCTGACTCTTTTGATGTGACAACTAAACAATCTGGGAATGAGTTTTCAGTGTTCTATTTACATTGCTTTTTCTTCACATACATGTAAATAATTTTACTTTTTTATATTATGTGTGGCAGTTTTCTATATTGTAGTTCCAGTAGTTTTTCTTGACATACATGTAAATAATTATATATTATGTGTGGTAGTTGTCTATGTTGTAGTTCTGTAGTTTTTCTTGATATACATATACATGTACTTGTATGTGGCAGTTTTCAATGACTTCTTATTAAATTGGGTTTTCTTACATACATTTGATAATTTTGTAGTATATAATTACCTTTGCAAATGAACTATTAGTTGTGGTATTATTATTAATTAGTTATTAAATGTATTTGTGGTATGTAATAAATACAAAACTACACACCCATTGTTTTCTTAAGTTATTTATTTCACTTGTTTATTAATATTATGTAAAAGACTTAATAGTATACTATGGTACTCAACCAACATGTAGTCTTGTAGCATATACTCTTGCTCTTTATACTCATGTAATAAACCAGTGGTCCATAACTGGTTTAACAAACGCCATTGTTTGTGCTGTCCTGTCTGTAGGAAACTACTGTACATATAAAAGATTGCTTCCCATTTATCAATGAGCGTAGCTTATGTGGCAGCAGAGGGTTTCCTCTTTTCTAACATTAAGATCTGACCTGAACAGATGACTCAGGAAACTGAGCTGTGCCTATAATAGCGTGCTTGAATCTTAATTGGATTTAATCACAAATATAAGTTTAACCAACCACTCATGAACTAATTTTTCTCTTCCATTGGGAATGTCTCCTGGTTTGGCAAGAGGCTGCGATCAAATGGGAGCATGCTTGAACCGTTTTCTGATAGAAGTATAGTAAATTTACCTGAACCCATGAAATAAAAAAACTGGAAAGCAATGGGTGTGTAGTTCTATGCATTGTCAAGTGTTTTTGTGTATGATATTGTACAGTGTTTAAGAATGATTGGAAGAGTTCTTTCTGGAGGGCATCTGTCAGTGTAATGAAATCCACAGAGACTGGTGAATTCCAGTAGGGATGACAGGTGGGTTTTCTCAATATTTCATTATTGAGAATACACTGAAAAAAATAGATGAGTCAATATCTGTGCAGTGCAATCAAAGAGAATATTAAATAAAGAAATTGCAAAGAGTTAAGAAGAAGCCAACACTCACAATCAAGCTGTCGTCCAAGTTATTCAGCAGAAAGGCCAGGTTGGGGACGCCATAGTACTTTTTCTAAAATGTGAAACCATACAAATATTACAAACACAATTTCTCCAAACAAAACGATCAAATTGTTCAGAAAAATGTCATTACTGCTTTCCTAAAGAAGTTAAAAAAATAAATTGTGATTTTGAGATATTATGGCACAATTGATTATTGATTTTTTTTTTTACACAAGGAATCTGTTAAAGACTGCTCCACATTTATCAAAAACAGCTTTATATTAACAGTTGAGACAGTTTCTGGTCAAGTGGCAGTTAATTTCATCTTGCATAAATTTATAAAAAGTTATAAATTTTCAAATCACTGTCCTTTAAAAATTCAAGATGGCCACTGTGTAATGAAACAGAAAAACTGGAATAGCCTTTAATACTATGAATGTACCCTAAATAAACATTTAGTTTTCAGTAGATATGTGGTGACCATCTTAGTTTTAAAGGTACCGGTATGTTATATAATCCAAATCAGCTGAAATTACAACTGTATGTATAAGCACTAAATGGTTTATGATGTTTGTTATGGGGAACTATACTATCATGTATAGACCAATCTATATGAAGAATTTGATCAATTGGATTTTGCCAAGTCTAGGTATTACAACCAAATACTTTTCAATTTGTGTATGTGTGTGTGTGTATATGTGTGTGTGTGAGTGTCCGTGTGTGTGTGCGTGCGTGCGTGCATGTGAATTATGGCAAGAATTATCCCCTGCATTCTAAAATATTTTGAAGCCAGACTTCTTTAACTAATGAATAGATATCTTCTATTCTACTACTTATCAAACAAGTGTTTGTATTGGAAGATTAGCTAAATTGTTTCATTAAGATCTGGTTTGGAAAGAATTGCACACAATACAATACAACAATCAAAATTACACTAAGGTCAGGCTTGAAAAAAAAGTTGAACACAATTCAATGCAATGAAATTATCAAAGTTTCATTTAGGTCTGGATTGGAAAGAATTAAATAAAAAAACAATCAAATTATAAGTTTCATTAAGATCTGGTTGGGAAAAAATTGAATACACAAAAATAAACTTATAAAAGTTTCATTTAGGTCTGGTTTGGAAAGAATTGAAAACACAAAAAATTAAATTATAAAAGTTTCATTTAGGTCTGGTTTGGAAAGAACTGAATACACACCTGAAGATCATGATCTTTGAGTCCGAGACCACCGGACTGGTCAACATCATAATAAATCATTCTCATCAATCTCGTGTCCTCCTTGCGGTGTTTCTTGTCAAGCTCCAGCCAGACTTCCATGATGTTCAGGTCAAACGGGTAGCGGCGCTGTTGTCTCTTGATGATCTCCTTACATTTCTCCTCACTCACAAACAGCGGCCATATGTCTGCCACCACCACCGAGGGCATCAGTGAGATAGCAGCATTGCAGATGTTGATCACGAAGTGGTCCTGGATAGCGTTAGACTTGACATCCACGAGTGACATCATCTTGGTGCGTGCTAGCGAGAGCATGGATCGCGAGCGAGTGTGTATCGGGATCTGAGGTAGTTTTTGTTTATCATTGAAGCCTTCCTCTTCTTCGAACTCCAACACACTGTTGTTAACCTGCACGTGTGATACAGCCGGGCTGTTATCACTGGTGACCACCATCTTCACAGCAATGTTTGACGGGTCACCAATGTTCTTGTCGATCTCCATTGATATTTCTGTAACGTGGTGCGTGGTTGACGTCCACGAGCCTCCTTGTTCAGCGTGTCCACTCTTTTTTACAACAGCAGCGGGTTTCTGCCTCTCCATCATCTGTTCTCTGTCCGACGCAGGCATGTCATCATCTTCATTTTCTGACTGCAGTGTCTCTTTTGCAGTACGGCCTCGACCAATCGGCATCGTCAACCCTATGTTGTCCAGCGTAACTATATCCTTAGGAATTTTTATCTCAAATGAAATCTGGAAAACAGAAGTAGAAATGAAATTAAAAAAAACTATATGTGTACTTATTTACAATAAAGTAAAGTTTGTTTTATTTAACGACACCACTGAAGCACATTGATTTTTATCTTATCATTGGCTAATGGATGTCATACATGTGGTTAATTTGACACATTTCTTTTTAGAAAAAACCTGCTGCCTCCACATAGGCTACTCTTTTTGATAAGCAGCAAGGGATCTTTTATATGCACTTTCCCACAGACAGGACATGATCGCAGATTTTTTCTGTTTTATTACAGAAGCACTGATATTAGAAATGGAGGCCTAAAGCATTATCTTACAGACAGGACATACCACAGCCTTTGAAGAATCAGCTGTGGACCACTGGTTGGAACGAAAAAACCTGCAGCTCTGTCCACTGAGAAGGATCGATTTGTCGACCGACTGCTTCAAAGGCAGACATGCTATATTTATAATAATATAACAGATAAAAAGGTGATTGTTGGTTTTGTTGATAGATTAATGTGTAAACCGATAACAATTTGTATATTTTCCTTTCTATATCTCCTTTACACTACTGCTATTCACCAGACAAAACAATGGAAACATGAATATCAGATGGCAGATCTGTCGAGGACTGATTTGATGGTAAACCAGTAGGATTGTTTTTTTTTTTTTTATTACAGAAGCATTGATATAAAAAATGGAGGCCTAAAGTATTATCTTACAAATATTATAGATTATAAATAAACTTAAATATACAGTGCACTCTGTTTAAACCAGATCCAGTAGGGACCAACAAAATATGCTGGTTTAGACAGTGCCAGTTTAGACAAATCTTATCCAGTGTGGCTGGATGGGACTTTGAAATTGTTCTGGTTTATACAGAAATCTGGATTAGACAAATGCTGGTTAGACGAGTCCACTGTATATGAAAAAACAAACCTTTCTCAGTGCAAGCAGAGCAATGACAGTAGCATTGGATCCTGCCAACACTCCTTCTTTCTGGTGGACTCGATCTACTCCCTCAGACTCAATGTGATTACGCCACAGTTCCTCCAGAATCATGTGACTCTCGGGAAACACTGTAGAGGGTATGCGAGAATGGAACGTGTAGAAAAACCTAAAACAAAAATGTCAAACATGTTACTGAGTGAGTGAATGAATATTTATTATAACGTTGTGAGAATCTTTCCAAACTTGTTAAAACAGGGCTCGAAATTAATGGTGGCACCAGTGGTAATTGCTACTGGTTTTGTATAAATATATGGCAAAATAACTCTAAATAATGTTACTTTTATTTGTTGCAAAAGTTGTTTTAACAAATTGTCATCTAGGTTGAATCAAAATTACCAAAAAGTTTCAAAAATGCTGTGGGTTACAAATTCTTAAGTTTGAGTCCTGTAACACTGTAACATAAACAAATGGATAAACCAGTGTGAACCAATTGTGGAGCATTGCTTTGAATGGAAAATAGTCCACTGAGAAGGATCGATCCAACGACTGACCACTTCAAAGGCAGACACGCTACCGACTGAGCTACATCCCTCTCACACACAAACTATGTATTGATGGTTTAGTGTGTACTTACTTCTGTGACAGCTGTTGTCGGATGTAAGACAAACTCTGGGTCTTCAGCTTGTGATGCTGATCTCTCTGTTAATAACACAAACATTTACTATTTTTATACATGTCTCTTGAACATTTTTCACTTGAAAACAAATTGGTCAGACATATTGGATCATTTTGTCACCGTCAGTCCATTATGTTGCCTTGGTGACAAAATTGTCAAACAATGCACTGTTAGGAACAATTTTGACATTGTCAATCCGTTTTCTCGCCCATGTGCCGAGATTTTCATTGAAAACCCAATTTGTCACCCCTTGCTAATGTTTGAATGTTGATGACCACTGTGGTGTCACAACTAGTCAACAAGAAAATGATCTAGGTGACAAAATGAAAGTAACAGTTTATTGTTTGACAGTTTTGACATTATGATCTGATAGCAACAAAATAGTTCAATATGTCTGACCATTTCGCCAACGGGCAACAATCATGGAAGCAAAATGGTGTTCAACACATGTCCCTCTATTAAAAAATAATATAGGTTAAGTATTTTAATAAATGTGTCTTTATTAACAAATGAAACATTACAAACATTACAAATATTAAAATATATTATAAAATATTACAAATATTACAAATATTAAAATATATTATAAAATATTACAAATATTAAAAATATAAAAATATATTATAAAATATTACAAATATTAAAAGTATTTTAACATATGTTCCTCTATCAAATAAAATATTATGAAGTATTTTAATACATATAAGAGAATTTACAAAGTATGTTTTTGTTAAACATCTGTCCATGCATTTTAAATGAATATATACATGTGTAAGAGAAAAAATAGACGTGACACATTCAACTCTTTAACATTGATATAAGAGATACAGACAAATGAATACCTTCTTCTTCGTAATTGTTCCTTCTTTGTTCATTCTTTCATAAACCTCATGAAGTAAGTTATCTGGATACTGATTCAGTAGTTTGTACATCTCATGGTTTCTCCCCTGCTTGTCATTAGCTGCACACAGAAAACTCTACAACAGAATAACAAACAACTACAATATATCAGTAAAACTAAAATAAAATAACCAGCAATTTTGTTTCAGTGAAAAATTATTTAAAAAAACAATTAAACAAAATGATCGTGTCAGAAGAAAAGATGACAAATTGGTTATTCTGAGTATTGATTATGATAACAATTTAAGAAAAAAAACCTGACTATCCAGTCAATGTAGATAAATGTTTTGGTAAATGAGTAAACAGAACTAAGAAAGAGATTTTGGAATGAAACTAAAGACTGAGCAAGCTGAAAAATATACACCACTAAGTTTATATGGATCACATGATAAGTTGCTGTCAACATCATAAAATTTTAACTATGTAGATTATACATATAACCAGGGCGTGAATTTAATAATTTGTAAACCAAGGCAATTTTGAAATTTTTTGATCGTGGGTGAAAGACCAGTCAATGGCAATTTTGATTCAATTGACGGCAATTTTTTAAAACTTAACTTTTGCACCAAATAAACATAACAGAAGAGTTATTTTGCCAGTGGCTAAAAACTAAAAAATGCCTCCAGTGAAGCACTTTGCCTATGGCAATTTATACAAAACCAATAGCAATTGCTGCTGTTAAATTTGAGCCCTGCCTATAACACTACTTAAACACTGTGATAATATTTTTGTTTTAATACAAAGGTAATTTTTGATGTGTGAAGTGAATCAGCTGTGAGCCTACCATGGTGATGTTCCAGATGACACTACGCAGAATATCATCTTTATTTGTGACATCTTCCACTTCACACTTGTCCCTCAGCTGCAGTGGAACCGTCTTGACGTCAAATCTTTCATAGAGTTCATGCAAGCTCGACGGCAGACTGCATTGCTTCCAATTACTTGACCTGCAGCACACAGACATATCATAGACTTTAATTATCTCCCGTTTCAAACAGTGCTCCACCGCTGGTTTAACAAAGGCCATGGTATGTGCTGTCCTGTCTGTGGGAAAATGTATTTATACAACGTCCCTTACTGCTTATCAAAAAGAGTAGCCTATGTGGCAGTAGCGGGTATCTTTCATATGAAATGTGCCAAAATTACCATATGAATGACATTCAATAGCAGATAAGATAAAAATCAATGTGCTCCAGTGGCATCATTAAATAAAACAAACTACTTTAATACTCTCAGTTATCCTATATATATTAATGTCTGTGGTAACCATGTAGAAATAATATGTGTGGTGTCTCAGATAATTTTTTTACTATAAACCTGCTAGACTAAAAAAAATAATGTTTATTTAACCCATATCCGCTCAGCCTATTTATTTAGTTTTGAACTCAGTTTGCACAGTGCGTTATAATATTACACTATGCATAATGCTCCATGTACACGAAATCTCAAGCGAGTAAAATATAATAAAGGTAACCCCAACAACCCATACAGTTTTGGAATCAAGATTGAAATAGCTTTCCATTAAAGCAATAATATAAAAGAAACATGCATACAAGTGAAGGTGTTGCCAGTTGGAATGTTGGTTAAGTTTGGTCATCGAAAATTTTATTTTCAAATTTCAACTTTGAAGTCATATGAAAAATATTTATCATTGGAGTTTCAGATTTTTCACTTGTTTTGTAGTTGATATTAAACTAAATGAGAACAATAACAGTCAAATTGCTAGACAGTGCTCACAAATTCCCACATTAAACCTTCGGATTCAATGAATTTATAATCAAAGTATAAATTACAGGTTACTGTGAAATCATTTTTTATCTGTTCTAACCAACCTGACTTTCTGATTCAGTCAGTAAACAAACTATAAAATACAAGTTACTGTGAAATAATGTTCTAACTGTTCTGACCAACCTGACTTTCTGATTCAGTCAGTAAACAAACTATAAATTACAGGTTACTGTAAAATCATTTTCTATCTGTTCTAACCAACCTGACTTTCTGATTATGATAGTAAACAAAGTATAAATTACACGTTACTCTAAAATAATTTTCTATCTGCTAACCAACCTGACTTTCTCCACCAACATCTCAGAGATCTTGATAAACTTCTCCTCCACATCGACATCTGTTGTGTTGAACACACGACCAGCAACTTCATTCTGAATATTCTACAAGTAAAAATCAGCTAACAATAAAGAAGTTTTCTAACACACAAATGAATCACATGCAGGGTTTTTAAATTGTTTTTAAGTAGAGGGGGATTAGGTTAAAGTAGCAGGCACCATAAAGCTTTGGCATCATGTAAATACTGTCACAAAAAAGATTTTTGGCTGTTCAGTAGCCAGTAGCTAAAGATCCTGCCTGCTGCTGGCTTAATTTAAAATTTAATTTAACAGTTTTATTGATAAACAATCAGCAATGTCTCTGAAGTAAAGTAAATAGAAATATTAATGTAAATTAAGATACAGAGACAATTTATCCATGACATTTGTTTTGGCATGACATTGTCATAATAGTAGAAGCGAAATCTCAAAAGAGCAGGCCATCGGATTTCACGGTAACAATCGTTACTGGTAGCGTGTCGGCAAAACCACGGAACCGAAATTTCGCTTCCCATGATTATTGTTGATTACAGTTTTTTAAACATTCATCTATGTGTGATATATATCTATCTATATATTATTATACAAATGATAATGTTTCTCATATAAAACCACACGACATCCGATTCAAATTTTAGCGTTCGCCATGCTTCTCAGTCTCAGTGCTCGAGTAAACCGGAACCGGAGTTCGACACCGCGCTCAAATCAAACCTGACACAAAACTGGCACTAATTATTTGTAGTGTCGCTGTTAAATTAAGGTACCTCAAATAGTATTTTAATTCAAATATTATTTGATAAAAATAATTAACATTTTACTACTGTCACTGAAGTCGACACATTTATTGCCGAAGTCACGCACGCA
>JAUTWP010087844.1:0-12179 GCA_033042655.1 Cyathermia naticoides
TGTGGCGGCAGCGGGTTTCCTTCTAAAAATGTGTGTCAAAATGACCATATGAATGACCTCCAATAACCGATGATGATGAAAATCAATGTGTTCCAGTGGCGTCGTTAAATAAAACAAACTTTCTAAACGCTCATCATGCATATGGCTCCAGGTCAGGTATGTACGTGCTTCTGTCAACTAACTGTTCAATTTTTTTTATTCAGGAGCAGCCTTTGGCAAACACCAGTGACCGCTCCCACTGGTACCTTGCATATATCTATTATATATCCTTTTGTTATTGTAAATATAATCCTACTATCCCTCGGTCTGATGCCCTGAATGTATCAATAGTTTCAAGTTTCAGAAAACACATTCACCCGACCATGACTGCTCTGGTGAGTCGTTTGGTCATACCACGTTCTGGTCATACTACGTCGTATGATGTGGAGTGGTATCAAATAACAATACACAAAAACTTAAGCAAAACACGATTCCATGCTGGCAATGACCCGAGTGAAATCTCTGATCAGATTTTCGAAGCCGATGACAACGCAGTTTCGTGATCTATACACAGACACATTAGTTAAGCAATTCACGTTTTCTACAACAATTGAAAAAAATAAAAGTTTGTTTTATTTAACGACGTCACTGGGGCACATTGATTTTTATCTTGTTCAGCGGCTATTGTACGTCATTCCTATGGTAATTTCAAGACATTTCTTCAGACGAATCCTGCTCCCGTCACATAGGCTACTCTTTTCGATAAGCAGCATGGGATCTTTTATATGCACTTTTTCACAGACAGACCAGCACAAACCACGGTCTTTAATGAACCAGTTGTGGTGCACTGGTTGAAACGGAGGCATGGGGATATTAATCTCATTATCGGTTTCAACCCAGAGAGTGCTCCCTAAGGCTCAATAGAAAAGCCAACTACTTGCACCAACAAGTGGTTCCATAACTGGTTAATAAAGATCATGGTTTGTGCTATCATGTCTGTGGGAAAAACACATAAAATATTGCTTACTGCTTATCTGAACGAGTAGCTGCAGTAGTGTGGCAATAGTAGGTTTTCTCTCTTCTACTAACATTAATATCTGTCTTGGACAGACGGCTTAGGGAGCTGAGCTGTGTGACCATGCCGGAATGATTGAATCTTAATTGGAAGTAAGCAACACAAAAAATATATCCAACCATCCGCGTTAAGTCTAAAATATGACAGAATAATTAATATCATCTGAAAGATGATTTCTGTTCAAGCCAGTGGTCCACAACTAGTTCATCCAAGCCCGTGGCATGTGCTGTCCTGTCTGTGGGGAAGTGCATATAAAAGATCCCTTGTTGTTTATCGAAAAGAGTGGCCTATGTGGCGGTGGCGGTTTTCTATGAAGAAATGTGTCAGAATGGCCATATGAATGACGTCCAATAGTCGATAAGATACAATGAATGTGCTCCAGTGGCGTCGTTAAATAGAAAAAAACTTTACTGAAAGATGAGTTTAGAGACTAAGAAAAATATCAATAAGCATGGCAATGTTTAATATTTTAACTGAGTTAATAATAGTGTTTTGAAAGTACAGTGGACTCTATCTAAACCAGCATTTTCTAATCCAGATTTCTGTGTAAACCAGTACGATTTTAACATCCAGCTCTGTAACACTGGATACAACCTGTCTATACCAGCACTCTGCTTAAACCAGTATTTGTCTAATCCAGATTTTTGTGTAAACCACGATTTCAAAGTCCCATCCAAGTCCATAAGGTGAATAAAATATTTCTATTCCAGTCTAAACCAGTGTAATTCGTTTGTCCCAAATGCATCTGGTTTATACAGAGTTCACTGTATTGCGTTTGAGGACAATTATAAGCCACAATTACCATGGATCTGGGAGGCTTTATTATCTGGTATACTTGGCTAATTGGTTTTCAGGACAGTGTGTTACTGTTTGTATAACATGAATGCTTGTTAAAGCTGCTGTTACGTATTTACGATATAAAATTATGGTCTTTAAAAGAAGGAAAAGTAAAGTTTTTTTTATTTAACGATGCCATCAGCGTACAGTCTTTCTGATAAGCAGCATGTAGTCTTTTATCAGCGGCTATTGAACGTCATTCATATGGTCATATTGACACATTTCTTTAGAGGAAACCCGCTGCCGCCACATAAGCTACTCTTTTCAATAAACAGCATCTTTTATATGCACTTTCCCACACACATGACAGCACATACCACGACCTTTGATAAACCAGTTGTGAAGCATTGTTTTGAACGGAATAGTATGTGCATATACATAGTATATATGTAAGACAATGAATAAAGGCCCACAATATTTACATTGTCCACTGATCTGAGCATAGTTATATGTATTTTCGTGCTTCCTAGACAAACACGCCAGGGAATATGGAGTTGCCTCAGACTTCATTTAAACTAGGTCAACAGACTGCCTTGACATCTTCAGTGTTCACCGCGTGTCAAGCATGATATTGCGTTTTGTCAAAGGTTAGTTTTCATAAAGGTCGTGTTCTAGTTTTATTAGATTTCTGTACTTGCTGACATCATATTTAGCACTCGTGACGGTTATCATGTTATTATGAGCAAAGTTAATTAAAGTTTATTACATGTATATCAACACTTTTATAAATTGCGCCTTGGGACATTACCATATTTTGAAATGGGGCAACCGGTGGGATAATGCTCCATCCAACGGAACAGGGTGTTAACGATCATATGTGCGTGCACGCTTGTGCGCGTGTGTGCGCGCATGTGTGTGTGAGAAACATACGCAGACGGAGATGCATACAGATATACAGACAGACATATATACAGACATAATATACAGACTGACATACAGACAGAGACCAACAAACATACAAAGACAGACGGAAAGGGGGAGGGGTTCCTGGTGTCAGACGATGGACTTAAATCCACGAACGTGACTTCTCCAAACACATTGTCATCATGGCACGTGCTGATCACGTTATAACCGTCAATAGTGCTGATTATGATGACATCTAAAAAAAAACTATAACTATAACTAACCTTTGACAAAACGCAATCTGCTGCGTGGCACGTGGTGAACGTTGAAGATGTCAAGGCAGTCTGTTGGCCCAGTTTAAATGAAGTCTGATGCAACTCCCTATTGCCCGGTGTGTTTATCCAGGAAGTGGGACAGTTTTTACTGAATGCACTGAGACGCGTGATCGTGATTCATGCTGTTTGTGAAGCTAGATATTGCGCACACAGCATACACGTGATAAGTCAACGAACTATCAAAATATTGTTTTGTTTAACGACATCACTAAAGCACATTGATTTTTATCTTAATATCGGTTATTGGAAAAAGTAGTGTTTGTTCTATTTAACGACGCCACTAGGGTACATTGATTTTTATCTTATCATCGGTTATTGGACGACATTCATAGGGTTATTTTGACACACTTTTAAGAAGGAACCACGCTGCCCCCACATAGGCTACTCTTTTTGATAAGCAGCCAGGGATCTTATATATGCACTTTCACATAGACAGGGCAGCACATACCAAGGCCTTTGATGAACCAATTGTGGTCCACTGGTTGAAACGGAAAATAGCTCAAACTGCAGCTGGGACCACTGAGGAGGATCGATCCGACGAATGACCGCTTCAAAGGCGGGCACGCTATCGACTGAGCTACATCCCGCTCCATGTTATTAAATAACGTTTACAAATAAGATAGCATACTACTAAAGTTACAATGATGTCTATATTTGTTATTTAGTTGTATTCCAGAAATACCATTTCTATATGAACCAGTAATTCGTGTTCCTTTATTATCTGTCGGTCAAACAGTGATTCAATTTTAGCTTACAATAAGTAGCTATATTGAATTATCTTCTCGGACACATATACCCTATATAGAAGACAATCTAATATTGGAATCTGCGACATGTGATGATGCTACGACGTATAATGTCTCAATATAGAAGTGGTGAGTGCCGTCAGGACAACACCGAACATGCACGCTCGTTGTTTAGTTGCTCCTGCTAGAGGCTGTTTTGATGTTAGAGGTTATTAAAGTCTTAATGTTATAATAGTGATGCTTGGAAGTCTTCTGTGCCAAGCTGACGCAGTTTTGCGTAATGCGTATCTCTGAAGCTGGATTTTAGTAAAATTAAATACTGGAGAAGAATGGATATTAATGTATGCTATGGGAATCTGAATTGCAACTATCCAATAGATGTTTTGGCAAAGTAGTAAAACATGAATTATTGAATTTTAGTAAATCTAAATACTGTCGCAAATACATATTTCTCTGTTGAGTGCCGTCATGTCAGCAGTGAACATGCACGCTCATCGTTTAGTTGCTGCTGCTGGAGGCTATTTTGATGTTAGAGGTTATTGAAGTCTTAATGTTATAAAATCAGGGTTATTTTTCGTTCCAACCAGTGGTCCACAACTGGTTCAATAAAGGCCGTGGTATGTACTGTTCTATGGAAAAGTGCATATACAAGATCCACTGAGAGGAATCGATCCGACGACCGACCGCTTCGAAGACGGGCACGCCATTGACTGAGCTACATCCCGCTCCTTCTGAGTGACTAAGTATGACCATTAAACTATTAGAAACTCTCACAGCCTGTGTACTTAACACAGTTGTGTAGGAATGACCACGATGTCCATAATCCTGTGATCTTCCCACGTCATTGTGCTTCTTGATGATGCATCTTCAGTGGTCCTTCACTACGAATAGTGTCCCTAAAGAGGACATCCCCATTATCTTCGCATTCACTAATTAATCGGCTTCCAGAGCCTAAGAACAAAATAGCCATCTCAATCAACAAGAAATAAAGCAATTACACTTTCTGTATTAGCCATATTAACCCTCGTAGTTCAACTTGGGCTGTTTATACATTTTATTGCAATGTTAACTTGTTTTAATACTAATTTTAGGAGGGGAGTATGGGGTTAGGCTATATTTTTACATTAGAAAAGGGATGCTCAGCATGGATAAAAACTCGTGAGGTTGCTCAAGGTCAAAATGAGTGGGATGGGAATTTGGGATTAAAGATGAGCTATGGACAATTTGGAATCATACTTAGTGAAAAGCTGGAATAATGCGAACCAATGTATACAGTATATAAACGGTCGAACAATTATATAATTATATAATTTGGAGCATTTTGGACAGAGAAACAGTAAATACAAATGATAAAAGATATATGGAGTATGAAATAAAATAGGAAATATTCTCTTGCATACAGTGTAGAAGTGCTTATTAAAATAATAATTATATGCAATCGTTGTCCATCAAGTAGACATTAAAGCAGTTAATAGGGTCACATTTCCAGACATATTAGAACAGGTGTATCTTATTTATTACAACTGGAAGTCTACGTGGCCGAGTGGTAAGCTATCGGACTTAAGGCTGGTAGGTACTGAGATCAAATCTCTCAGTCGAGGCATAGGATTTTTAACCTCGGTACCGACTCCAACCCAGTGAGTGCTGCGCAAGACTCAATGGGTTGGTGTTTCCACTTGCACCGACCAGTGGTTCCATTACTTGTTTATCAAAGGTCATGGTATGTGCTATTCTGTCTATGGGAAAGTGCATATAAAAGATCCCTTGCTGCTTATGGGAAAAGGTATAGGCCCAAACCGCTGATCAGATTGAGGTAATATGGGGAAATTAAGCTTTTTCAGCCAAAACCAACATAGAAACCAAATTACAGCAAAATCTGACGGTGAGGGTTAACAATAGCTTCTTTTGGGGGGGGGGATTTGACATGGATTGACCATAATTATAGCCTAGTTTGGCTATTACAAGCGTTATATACACTGCATTGCGTCTACGATTCATGATGGTATATCCAATATATGACGGTCGTCTTGGTGGTTTTACAAAAGAAAAGCACATGGATTGGAATTAGGTTGTGTGGGTATGAACAAAGTTACTCGTATTCTAATCACAGGATTAGAATGTTTTAACAGCCCAAAATGAATATTTTGCTGAAAACAGATTTTCATATACGCATTGTTGACCACTGACTGAAAATAGTCCAAAGGGTTCACTGAAGATCAATATTCGATAAATAATTTGTCTTGAAAGTACATTAAATATTCATACGTTGTACGTCGACTCATTGTATTATTGAGCATCTCCCCCAGTAGTTCAATGATTTGTCAATTCATTCACTAATACATGCATATGTTGTACTTTAGTGACTATTTTAAGAATGTATGCATATTCATTTTATCATTAAGTACCCAATCGTTCAATGATTTCTCAATTCATTCACTAATACATGCATATGTTGTACTTTAGTGACTATTTTAAGAATGTATACATATTCATTTTATCATTAAGTACGCAATTGGTCAATGATTTCTCAATTCATATAATACCTGCATATAATACTATAATAACTATATTAACCATTCATACACATTCATTTTATTATTAAACTGTTTACATCATTTTTTACTAACGCATTTACCCAATTCGTAGATTTAGTGATTGATTGACTTCTCACATCCTTCTATCCACCCATCCATAAACCCAACCATCCATCCATCTATTCGTCCATCTAATCATCCATCTATTCGTCCATCTAATATCCATCTATTAACTCATCCATTCATTCCGTATGGAATTAACTATACTGAGGGGCAAAATAAACTTTACACTGAAATAACGTTTTTCTAGTGAGAGATACACTTACATGATTTAATACATTTGTTCTACAGTCAATATTCGTTATGGTTTTCCTTGTACAGGCATTCAAAGTCAGTGTATTAACGTTTAACTCATTGCTATCTCACTAGAAACACTTTATTTCAGTGTAAAGTTGCTTTTGCCTCTCAGTATAGTTGCATGCATATTAGCCAACTTGTATTTGGCTATACATGCTGTAGTCATTATTAATGAGTACACAAATGGTTGGGAAAATATTCCTTGGACTCTTGTGGTCTGCATGTATATAACATAATACCAGTTTCGTTGCCAGATTTGAAGAATACGTTACGTTCACAGGCACATTTTATGACTTACTAGTATACATTTATTTAAGGTCTGTCATAAAAAAAACCTTTTAATACTACACTATTAGAACTAAACAATGCTTTAATTAAACGTGGATTATGTTTTCAAGAAAATAAAATTTATAAAATGTGCATGAAAAGACATCTAGTTGGGCTTATAGTTTATACACTAGTGGGGAGGATTCAAATCATGATACCACTACAATTATAAGTGTAAAACTTACCGTGTGCAAATGTATTCAATCTGCAAAAGAAACTACCGAGACTCCAACCCTCAGTTACGTCATCCACCAAGTGAACCCACGTGCACGACAACGTTACCATCAAGTCCGCCACAGCAAGGTTTACGATGTAGTAGTTGGTGGCAGTTCTCATGCGTTTGTGTCTGTACACAATGATGATGATGAGAGTGTTGCCAAATAACGAAAAGAGAATGATCACGAAGTAGAACATAGCCTTGATGGCAATTTCTAGCGGCGGCACAGACTTGAGTTGCTCTGGATATGACATGCTGTCGTAGTAGTCGTACGTCGTGTCCGTGACGTTGGGTACGCTCTCCATGTCTGAATAGTTGGTTAACAATTCCATGAACACTCTGAAACTTTGCAATCTCAATCTTCTATTGACTATGTGGTTGGTAGCTTTTGACTATGTAGTTGGTTAAGAATTCCAAGAAAATGTGCAAACTCAATCTTCTATTGACTATGTAGTTGGTAGCCTTTGACTATGCAGTTGGTTAAGAATTCCAAGAACACTCTGAAACTTTGCAAACTAAATCTTCTATTGACTATGTGGTTGGTAGCTTCCAGTTCAACTCATCACAGCCGGTGTGAAAGGCTAAATCATATTCACTAACCTGCCAGAATCATGTTTTACTGTTGCGCTCTCCAAAATCGTTCTGATAGCTCTACTAAGTCAATCACGCCTGCAGTTTATAGTTTTCTCATTTCAAAGTGGATTTCATCTCATATGTTGTATAGTCATTGTAAAACATCGCTACTAGCACTACAGTTTAAATGACTCCGTTT
Organism: Cyathermia naticoides; assembly: GCA_033042655.1. Lineage (NCBI taxonomy): Eukaryota > Metazoa > Mollusca > Gastropoda > Neomphalida > Neomphalidae > Cyathermia > Cyathermia naticoides. The sequence continues at coordinate 8,023 of JAUTWP010087844.1, forward strand.
AAATGGTGTAGGTTACAAATCTAGCAACAGTAAAAATGATCAATTGATGAAGTCATTACAACGTTATAACACAAACGATGGTTAAATACGGTTTTAACATTACAAATCTAGCAAAAGAAAAACTTATCAATTGATGAAGTCAGTAAAACTGTTTTAACGCAGTATGAAATGGTGGTTTATGAATGAGGGTTGCGGTGCTAGAGCTAAGCTAGAAGACATAGAGGACTGTGGAAAAGAGACTGCTCAAACATGTATAAGTCCCGCGGTCCAATCAATACAGACGATCACTCTGGCGGACTGAATACACCGCCGTATTCCATCTGTTTGCAACGAGAGCTAATTATTGGCTAAATAAAGATGTTCCTCACAGAATAGCATGACGCTCTTGTGACCACCTGCAGTCAAACACACGAGGAGGGGCACATCAAAACACACAGGTATCACTTGAATAATGTGTCAAAAGCCACAATAAATGTTAAAATGTCATGTGTGATTTACACAATATAAACTAATTTTAATTTATATTTATATGATATTATATTACGTGTTACAAAAATGGAAGTGACAAAAGAGGTAAAATTACAAAAATAGCTGAAAAGATTATATTTAATTTTTTACTTCAACCTTTTTTATTTTTTTTTATTACTTCCAACTATATAAAACTATTTATATTTAAACTATTTTTTTCTAATAATTTGTATAAACATTAAACGTGTATCATTTCAATAGCACTATCCTTTTTTGTCTTAAAACTTCCGAACACAACAAATCCTAAACAAATGTATGCATGCTATTTATCGTGCCATTGAATATCTGTCTTTTCAACGTAATATTTTACATGTATAACGATCCAGTGTATTGCGTCTGGTATAACAGCTTAGCTCTGAATGTAGACGTTAAACAATATCTCCTATCCTATCCAATGTATCAGCGAAACAACCTATGCGCTGAGTCCTTCCAGAGTCTAGTGATGAAGGAAATATGTTTTCTAATAATTTGTATAAAAATTAAACGTGTATCATTTCAATAGCACTATCCCTTTTTGTCTACATGCTATTGCGCTGAGTCCTTCCAGAGTCTAGTGATGAAGGAATCTGTTACCTCTGAAACATTGAATATCTCCTATCCTATCCAATGTATCAGTGAAACAAGCTATGCGCTGAGTCCTTCCAGAGTAGTGATGAAGGAATCTGTTACCTCTGAAACAAGCTATGCGCTGTCCTTCCAGAGTCTAGTGATGACGGAATCTGTTACCTCTGAAACACCTCTTGATCGTGCCTCATTTGATCACCAATGAAACTATCGCAAGGCTCAGCTTCTCGATGTGTCAAGTGACGTGCAAACAAATCCGTCTCCGTGAGTAAATTCACAATGATTCTTTTTCAATGGTGACCACGTTTGATCCTCAACCACGTCTCTATGTGGTTCCGAATGTCGTAAAAATACAATATTTTTGGAAAACAACTATGAAAAAATAGACGCATTGATCAAAAGTTCACAGCAGTTATGACGAGTTGATAAAATGTAGAAATACCAAAACATCAAAGATTTGTTTTTCGGTTTGACGCTTGGAAAGTTTTGTCAAGATAGTGTTGGTGATCGGCGCTTATATCGTTTAAACATCTAGTTTGTAGCAGCATGACCATTATTGATTTGAACAGCTATTTGATTAGCTCTGCTCTGCGAGGCGGAGAAATAGCCGTTTCATAGGCGTGGAATCTTACTATCTTCACCATCAAAGGTGTACAGACCGCTAATTAGATGTATGGATTATAATAAAATGACTTTCACCTTCTCTTCATGTCAAGTAGGGTATAGGTTTTGAATATAACTTAAAATGAATGAAAAAACCGAAGGTTTGATTTCAATGTGTTGGTTCATTAAAAGTAAAATTTGTTTTATTTAACGATGCCACTAGAGCACATTGATTTTTTATCTTATCAGCGGCTATTGGACTTCATTCATGTTGTAATTTTGACACATTTCTTCAGAGGAAACCCCCAGCCGCCACATATGCTACTTGTTTCAATAAGCAGCAAATGGTCTTTTATATGCACTTTTTCACAGAAAGGGCAGCACATACCACGGAATTTAATAAACCAGTTGTGGACCACTGGTTGGAACGGAAAATAGCCGTCCACTGAGAAATATCGATCCGATGACCGACCGATTCAAAGGCGGGCACGCTACCGACTGCTCTACATCCCGCTAACGTGTTGGTTCATTAAGTGTAATACATAATGGATTATAATAAAATTGTTTTAAGCTTCTCTCCATCTTAAGTAATATAATAATTATAGGTTTTGAATAGAACGTTAAAAAATGAATGAAATAAACTGACCCACAAAAGAAACGATACCAAGATTCTGAGAGACTACTGAAGAAAAAACAAAACATGTTGCAAGTTCAAAAGATATGTGTTAATGAGAATGGATTTTTTTTCACAACATGCCAAAACATCATTCTAATTTAAAAAAATCCTTTAAACATGCAATGGTGCATATTCATGCTTTGGTTTTTCTTCAGTAGTCTCAGAACTTGGTAACGTTTCTTTTGGGGTCAGTATATTTAAAATTTACATTTTTAGCTTTTAAGACAACAGCAGCAACACAGGTGAAGTTCAAACGTCAAGTGGAAAAAATACGTAGAGTGAAACCAGTTCTTGAGTCTTCCCCAAGAGATGAGGCAGATCCAGATTCAATCCTGTTAGATCCGGTTACTGACAGACAGACAAACAGACATAAACATGGCGATAAAACAGATCCATTTTCTACAAGAAAAACCAAACACGGTGAAAAATCAAACCAGTTTACAAGAAAACAAGAAGATAACAAATTCAACCCGTTAACATCGAGAAAAACATACAAAGTTGAAGAAAGTGTAGACCAGTTTACGGCACAACAAACAAAAACAGGAGAAAACAAACATCCGGTTATGGGAATAGAACCGGAACTTACAGACCGGTTTAATACAGAAGTAACCAATCGTAAAAGAGATGATATTTACTGCGGAAGAATTCCATATTATGTTAATTCTGAGGTTGAATCTGCAAGACAGTTATACCCTCACAATTCAAAATGGCTGCAGTATGATATCGCGAGAGAACCTGTTATTGGGGGAACGGGTCAAGGTTATCGAATTTTACGTCGAGATTGGAACAGCGGATCTTACGAGTACGTCACTACGAACTGTCGCAGAGATTTGACCGATGGTAGATGGGAACTTGACCGTTCCGTTTGCGCCAAACTCAGAGAGGACACTTACTGTCCCTACCTTACTGATGTGACCGTAATTGACACGGAGTGGGGGTCCGCAATTGTTGTCGGCGACCACTTAAACAAATCTGTGAAATGTTTCTTCTATAAAAGCGACCAATACAGACACAGCTGTTATCACCTCACTGGTTTCCCTAAAGGTGTAACAAGGTCGTCGCTAGGTGGCGTCGTCGTAGCTATTCCCGATGAAAAGAAACTTCTATTTTTAAACGTGACCCCTGAACTCAAATACGCTTATCACGTGACAACGCAAATAAAGTATCATTATTTAGCGGGAATAACGGAAACTAAATTAGCCGCTAGTGCACCATGGGAACGTGTTCCGACAGTTGATGTCATTGATGTGTTAGGTCACGTGATTTTCTCCGTCTCTGCAGAGGGACCTATTTTCTCTCGTCCCACGTATCTTACAGTCACACCAAATAAGGAATTAATCGTCATAGATAAATGTTATACTATGATTAATGGCGAAATGACGTCATGCATGAAACTGATATGCGTCAGCATGTCGGGGAAGGTCAGATGGACGTATCCATTTGAAGATACGGGATATGCAGGTCAAGGTCACGAGGTCAAACACCCAGCAGGCGTCAGTTGTGATAGGGATTGTAATGTTTTTGTTGCTGATTACAGACGTCATAAAATAGTTCAGCTGACGTCATCAGGGAGGTTTGTGGCGGAGATTATTACTGAGGATGACGATCTAAATTGCCCGGATGGTGTTCACTATGATTATAATAAACACAGATTGTTTGTGGCGGAACGCAGAGGACAGATAAAAGTGTTCAATCTGGCGTGGCAGAATATATAGCATCACAGTATACATTTCCCTGAAAAATTCAGCACTTGGGTTGGCTGTGTGTGTGTGTTTGGGGTGGGGTG
>JAUTWP010087955.1:0-12178 GCA_033042655.1 Cyathermia naticoides
TGGGACCAAATTGTTTGTCCTGTTTTGAGAGGATTCTGGTTTAAAGGGGGTCCGGTTTAGGGGGTTTCACTGTAGTTATTTTTTATAAAATTAAACAGTTCTCGTCTTACAGATGTATTTAAGACTGCAGAAACTGTTTTCCCAAACAAAATGTGATCTGAATTGAAATGTTTTTTGTTTTAGAGCCACATGCCAGTAGTCATTCCCCACAAAGATCTGAGCATTTCCGATCTTCAAAACGAGAAACCTACAAGTCTCCCTTTTAGAGAAAACGTCAGAAGGAGATAAACCGCTTGAGTCAGAAACTGAACAACATGGAGGACACGCGCGTCTCCAAGGAGCAGAAGCTGGCAGATCTAAGATACCAAGTGGCACTGCAAGAACTGGAAACCATTGAATCGGGCATTCAGTAAGAATATAAACAAATAATAATAATAAATTTAAAAAAAAGAATATCATTGAAATTATGTTTACACCGTCTGTAATTTCCAACAGTAATTCGATTATAAATAATCTCATTTTTTGTTGTTGTTTATTATTATTAATAATACTAATTATTTACTACATTCATTTCTGAAACCAAAAAAGTTTTTTTTTTATTTATAGCTGTTTTAGACAATTTCGTATTATAAACATTTGAAGTTAAAAACTTGTTTATTGATGGAACTGTTTTTCGTAACTGGCATACAGTGGTTTATTTCGCGTCCCTGTGGTATGGCTACATTAATAAATTATTACAATTATTATTGTCTGGCGTTATTTTGATTATTTGCCAACCTTGGGATAAGGATTTGTCCAATGGCAAACAACCAATGAGATTAAAGAATTTTACATGAAGGCAAGATAATGATACATAACCCATGTTTAGTGATTGTTTAATGTTTTAAGAGTCAAGCTGGATGTGACTGATACATAACTCATGTTTAGTGACTGTTTAATGTTTTAAGAGTCAAGCTGGATGTGACTGATACATAACCCATGTTAAGTGACTGTTTAATGTTTTAAGAGCCAAGCTGGATGTGACTGTGGAGCAGGTGAATGACCAGCATGCCTATGTACTGCAGTTGAAACACACCGAGGCAACGGCAGATCTTTTAAACCAGGAGAAATTGGTTGAGAGACAGCTCAAGAAGAGACAGGTTCGCAAAATGAGTCTGTTTTATTTTTGTTCTCATTTCTACCAATTCTCCATGACTGATGTATCAAAGATATGGTATTTGTTATTTTGTATTTTCCATTCCAACCACTGTTGTGGCAGCGGGTTTTCTCTGAAGAAATGTGTCAAAATTATCATTATTATCTATGATGTCCAATAGCTGATGATGATAAACATTAATGTTCTCTAGTGGCATCGTTAAATAAAACAAAGGAGCAGAATGTAGCTCAGTCGATAGCGTGCCCGCCTTTGAAGTGTTCAGTCGTAAGATCGATCCTTCTGAGTGGACCCATATGCACTCTGGGATATTTTCCGTTCCAACCAGTGGTCCACGACTGGTACATCAAAGGCTGTGGTATGTACTGTTCTGTCTATGAAAAAGTGCACTTAAAAGATCCCTTGCTGCTTATCAAAAAGAGTAGCCTATGTGGCAGCAGCAGGTTTCCTTCTAAAAGAAATGTGTCAAAATTACTGTATGAATGACGTCAAATAGCCGCTGATAAGATAAAAATCAATGTGCTCTAGTGGCATCGTTAAACAAAACAAACTTTACTTTGTTATTCTGTCTTATTGTTTAATTGTTGGAAATGGGAATTAAATAATAAAATTTTCTTTCCATCTAAACAACAGTTGATTGGTACATTTTCTTTTTTTATTATTTATACCACAATGAAGAAAAAATAGTTTATATGGTCTAGCTGCAATCAACTAATATTGTTGTTTTAAAATCTATTTACATTGCTTATATTTACCATTTACTATGATTGTTTATAAATTACATTTAAAGGTACATTGTAAACTGATAGTAAACATAGTCTGTAATTTGATTGGCTAATTTCCGAGATCAAATGACAATAATACCCAGAAAGCTAATGACGTCATTAGCAATTGGCACCAGCGAAGTTGATGATTCAAGGGTCTAAAGTTAGTTTGTAATCAGGGTTTTTTTTTTCAAGAAATACCAAATACAAAGTTAATTCCGTAGAAAAACTATTCAGTTTACAATGGAGATAACCATACATAGTTTTTCGGTTTTTGGGTGTTATTGTCCATTTGATCACGCAAATGTTTAAATTTTTAACCTCAGGCTTACTAACGCCTTCGGTAAAAAATGACTGATTAAATTTCATTGGATGCAATGAGATCTCATTGGGTGAATCGCGTCGCTTGTTATCTATTCGAATGAAAATTTTGCAAATACTGTTGCACTGCACCAAATAAAATATTTACGTATCAAAGTTTGATTAAAAACCATGGTAGTTTTTACAAAATCTAATTAAAAACCATGGTAATTTTTACAAAATCTAATTAAAAACCATGGTATTTTTACAAAATCTAATTAAAAACCATGCTGGTTTTTACAAAATCTAATTAAAAACCATGGTGTTTTTATAAAATCTAATTAAAAACAACGGTGTTTTTATAAAATCTAATTAAAAACCATAGTAGTTATTACAAAATCTAATTAAAAACCATGTTAGTTTTTACAAAATCTAATTAAAAACCATGGTAGTTTTTACAAAATATGATTAAAAATTATGATAGTTAAAAATGATGGTAGTATCCAAATAAAACTGCTGGTAGTTCTTACAGAAAAAAAAGAGTAAAGTTTGTTTTATTTAACGACATCACTGGAGCACATTGATTTTTTCTTATCATCAGCTATTGTACATCAAACAATAATTATGGTCATTCTGACAGTTCTTTTATAGGAAACCTGCTGCCACATAGGCTACTCTTTCAGATAAGGACTGGACTGGAATTTTTTTAACGTGCTTACATCACTAAAAAAAGTGTTCAAGCATGCCCCTCCTGGGCAAGATGTCCAACATTAGCCGGACACCCTACCCAGGACCGGATAAGAAACAAGGTGTCTTTATATGCACTTTCCCAGACAGGACAGCACATACCACAGCCTTTGATGAACCAGTTAGTGGAGAAGCACCTACAGACAGTGATAGCATTAGCACATAATTTATTGATCAGGAAGCTGCTATGTGATTATCAACAAGATTTTGTCACAAGACCAGGATTTTGTTTCCATTATTTTTTAACCATTACAATGGCATGCCAGAATAAAATCAATGTGCGGGCGATTTGTTACAATCTCTGCTGACCTCATCTGACCTGGAAAGTATACGGTCACATGATCAATGCAGTCAGTTAATATTTTAAATACAGAGAAAGTATACGGTCACATGATCAACAGTCAGTTAATATTCTAAACACAGAGAAAGTATTAGGTCATATGATCAACAGTCATTTAATATTCTAAAGATAAAGAAAGTGTATGGTCATATGATCAACACAGTCAGTTAATATTCAAAAGATCAGGAAAGTATATTGTGATACGATCAACACAAATCAGTTGATATTTTAAATATGGTCATATGATCAACACAAATCAGTTGATATTCTAAAGACAAGGAAAGTATACGGTCATATGATCAACACAAATCAGTTAATATTTTAAACACAGGGAAAAGTATACGGTCATACGATCAACACAAATCAGTTGATATTTTAAATATGGTCATACGATCAACACAAATTAGTTAATATTTTAAATATGGTCATATGATCAACACAAATTAGTTAATATTTTAAATATGGTCATACGATCAACACAAATTAGTTAATATTTTAAATATGGTCATAATTATGATCAACACAAATTGGTTGATATTTTAAATATGGTCATATGATCAACACAAATTGGTTGATATTTTAAATATGGTCATAATTATGAACAATACAAATCAGTTGATATTTTAAACACAGGGAAAGTACAGTCATATGACCAACATAAAATTGGGTTGGTTGGTTAATTTCCATGTTTACATCCAATTAAGGTTCAAGCATGCTTCCTGAGCCGGCTGTTCAGTTCAGATGTCATTGTTATTATTAGTAGATGAAACCCATTGACAGTTTTGAACCAATGATTGTAACAGAAAACAACCCAAATGAAAATGAGTCCACCAACAAGGATTGATCTTATGACCAACTGCTTTTCAGACAGACAACACCTCTTGAGCTACATCTCACTTCCAACAAGTTATCATTACTATGTGTCATAGACAAAGATGGGTCTTTTTTCATGTACTGAGCTAATAATAGCTTATTTTAATTGTGACAATACCATAACAATAAACATGATAACAAACATAAAACAAACAGTAAAAACAAACAGTACAGTGGACTCTGTCTAAACCGGATCCTTATGGCACCAGAAAAATATGCTGCTTTAGACAGGAGTGCTGGATTACACAGTTTTTCTATTGTTATAAGTCAATTTCGGACTGAAAACTGAATTCTGTTTAGACAGATTTCTGGATTAGACAGATGCCGGTTTGGACAGAGTGTACTGTACAAACAAATATGATGGTAAAATAAATGATTCCAAAACATGATGACAAAAAGGGAAGACTTATGATAGGAAGGTAAAAGTGATGTTTGGATTGCTTTTCAGGTAAAACATTTAAGTCAAATGAAGAACATTTTTATCAATGTTTTTAATGTTAGAATTGGGACAGGTGGTAAAGGCCATGTTTGGATTGCTTTGTTTTTCAGGTAAAACATAAGTCAAATGAAGAATTTTTTTTATCAATGTTTTTAATATTAAAATTGGGGGAGGTGCAAGGGGGTTAAATCCATGTTCAGATTGCTTCAGGTAAAACATCAATCCAACAAATGATTTTATGCTAGCATTAGAGGGTGGAGGGGTTTAAACCAAATCCTAATATTTTTTAGGATTTTGAAAACTATTAACATTTATGAACTGTCCTTATGTCCAACATGTTGGAAGTTATGTGTCAGAATTATCATATTATGTTTGATGTCCCATAGCTAATAATAAGATAAAAATCAAATGCTCTTCTAGTAGTGGCATCGTTAAACAAAACAATCCTTTTTTTGTTTTTGTGTTTAATGTCTACATTCAGAGCCAGGCTGTTATAGCAGACACCTCTCCCGGGTGCAAGTGATGGCTAAGCCATACACTGCACCTGGGACATTATGTGTATGTGTGTGTATGTATATGTCAATCTTTTACAATAGCCAACGATAAGATAAAAAATCAATATGCTCTTGTGGTGTCATTAAATAACACAGACTTTACTTTTACAATAGCCGATGATAAGATAAAAATCAATGTGTTCTACTGGTGTCATTAAATAAAACAAACTTTACTTTTACAATAGCCGATGATAACATAAATATCAATGTGTTCTAGTGGTGTCATTAAATAAAACAAACTTTACTTTTACAATAGCCAATAATAAGATATAAATCAGTGCTCTATTGGCATTATTAAATAAAATAAAAATAAAATCTTTTTTTTAAATATTTATTGTCCCCAGACCATTTGGCAATGTCAGTGAATAAAAGAAACTTTATGTTTACAATAGCTGATGGTAAGATGAAAATCAATGCGCTCTAGTAGCATTGTTAAATAAAACAAATTTTACTTTTACAATGGCTTGTGATAAGATGAAAATCAATGTGCTCTAGTAGTGTTATTAAATAAAACAAACTTTACTTTAACAATAGCTGATGATAAGATGAAAATCAATGTGCTCTAGTAGCATTGTTAAATAAAAAAAACTTTACTTTGCTCTAGTCATAGTAGTGTTTTTAAATAAAACTTTATGCTCAACATGTTGTAGAAGTTATTTTTAGAATGCTAGCTCTGCATGGGAATGAGACATAATGACAGGGCAAGATATGAGGATGAAAAAACATGAAGTAAAATAACTTACCCTTTCATAAGATAATGGAAAAAGGAATTTCATTGAAGCACATGACTGCACCTGCCAATATTAAAAGAAACCAACTGTCAAAATGCATCAATTAGAAATGTGTGCCTGGATGGGTTTAGATGAAAACGTATAATTAACAGACTACATTTCAAATTCAGCAAATGTTAATTAAAAAATAATCATTATGAAATACTAGTAGTTTTATGTGTTTTTTCATCAAATATATTCTGATAACAAAAGAAATTTTTGTAAAAGAGAATAAAAATTCAATGGATTTATTTTTGTTTCACTGATAATTTGGTAAACCGTGACCCTAGAATTACAAGCTTCTAACATAATACAATGAAACCCCTCTAAACTGGACCCCATCTTAACTAGAAACCCTTCTAAACCATACAAACAATTCGGTCTCAATGTATCCATTTTGTGTAAATCTAACCAAAAAACCATCTAAACTGGAAGGAGCAGGATGTAGCTCAGTTGATAATGTGGCCGACTTTGAAGCGATCCTTCTCATTGGGCCAACTGCAGTTTGGGTTATTTTCCATTCCAACCAATGGTCCACAACTGGTTTATCAAAGGCCATGGTATGTATGCTTATCAAAAAAGAGTAGCCTATGTGGTGGCAGCAGGTTTCTTCTAAAAAGTATGTCATAATGACCATATGAATGACGTCCAATAACCGATAATAAGATAAAAATCAATGTGTTTCAGTGGCGTCGTTAAACAAAACAAACATTACTTTTTCTTACAAATCAAGGCTACATACACGTTCCGTATACTGGCCTATGTAGGCGACTTTTTGAATCCCCCAGTCCTGTTTTCGCTTCTGGCTTAACAGGTGAAACGTTATCTGTCGAGTGTCAGACTTGACAGCCGTCATGTACTTATCATATGAGCTTAGCATCCTTTTCTATTATTCATGAACAAAACCATACACAGAAGATAAACCACGCCAGGAATGCTTCTGTTTGCTTGTAACAAGATGTCGGTCACCATAATGACCACTGGGACATCATCGCTTAGAAAGTTTGAGAATACGCGGCATCACTACATTAACGTACTTTGTGTGGATATAATAATCACTTATGATTTAGTTTTTGTTCGTTTGAAGGGCAGTAGGGGTCAGCATAATGACCAGTAGGACATCATCACTTAGAATACGCGGCATCACTGTATTAACGTACTTTGTGTGGATATAATAATCACTTATGATTTTGTTTTTGTTAGTTTGAAGGTCATCGTCGTCTCAAAGTGAGTCATTACCATGGTATACACATGTTAGATTGGTTTTAGTACAGAAACCAAAGTCAACATGAAGTATATCACAATACATAATTAGTGTCAATATAAACATGGGGAGCTGGATGTAGATCGAGTTATGGTGTCCGCTTGTGAAGCGATTGGTCATCAGATCGATCTTTCCCAGTGGACCCATTTACATTTGGGCTATTTTCAGTTACAACCAATGATCCACAACCGATAGTGGTAGACTACATTTTGTCCTGTCTATGAGAAACCGTAGTCTGTACAAAAAAAAACTTTGCTGCCTTTAAAAAGAGTAGTATATGTGATGGTAGTGGATTTTCTCTGGTCCATGAGTCGCAAATGACATACCATATACCCGCTTATTAAAGCAATGTAGGGGTTTTCCTTTTTTTCTTTAAGTTTAACATAATATTGTCAGTGGATGACCAACATGAAAGTCAACTTTATGCGTGAAATCACTTTTCGCTATTTTAGAATTTGACGTACTGCGTTCAATGGTATCACAATATATTGTAAATCTACTATTAGAACCTAATAAACCAGACATGTGACAAACAGTTATGTCAATTGTTTGTAGCATTGACACTGTAAAATAAATAGATCTGTGGCTTGCAAACGGTAACAAAAAACGACCTACAATATTTTGGTCGTCAACCGACGTGCATACATACTACATGTATATGTGTATCCATGCAATTAAATATCTATGCAGGAGGATAAACATTATTTACTATTGTTAAAAAAGACATCTCTTATTTTAAATGCATGGCACAAATAGTGTCTAAGATTACGTAATGTTTTGACATTTTCAAGAGACAAACATTTAATAGGTTTTAAAAGAGCCTAATATTGGGTCGGGAAAATAAGGCATACTGAGGTAGCCTACACTCAATAACCTAATTCTTTTTAATAATAACTTTGAAAACACCACGTGGAACGTGCCTTCCCTTCCTCCATCTGTCACCATAACAACGTTATTTTAAGCAGGTCATGAACTTTATGGGTTGAATATTCAAGTGGTCCTATGGATGAAACGTAAGAAAACCTTGAGCTAACATAACAAGGCATGACCTGGTAAAGTGGGAGACACATGTTAAACAAATAGTACTCTGTGTTAGGAACAGGGTAGATCAAGAAAGAAAGGGAAATAATGTTGGTTTTACGACACCCCATCATGTTGTTTAATAAAGGGCTATTGGGTTTAGAACATAAACATGATAAGGGGTAGTTTTTTAACATTGTTTTTAAACTTAAATGTTTAAGCATTTTAAATGTATGTACATGTAGATACATGCTTGTAAGACAATCAGGCTTCGTGACTTTAGCTAAAAGAATGTGCAACATAGGGTATACAGAAAAAAAAGTTGGTGTTCATATTTATAAAATGTTGTGTCGATGTTGACTGTTAAAACAATATGTGTATGGATACTGAGGACAGATGCACATGTACTTAGTAAGGTTCGTTATTTTCGCCAACATGAACATGCATGTCTGCTGCTCAGTTTCTAAATCAGAATAAATTAAGCGCGTTTAATGAGACCGTTAAAACACCCATATTCATTTAGTCTCGTACAATTCCTAACCACGTGTGTCCCATGATACTAAAACCACACGCTTTTATTGTATCACAGTATGCCTGGAGACTATAGGTTTGATCAGCCATGTGGAATATTGGAGTATTTAAATATCTGATGAATCCATTGCTCCAGAAATACGTTAACTTAAGCATTATAGAACTTTGACATCTTGACACATTGACATGACACATAATAGGGTTATATCTGACAGGAATGTATCTTTGTAATAGGCACAGTTACCCACCAAAAAGATTCTATTTGATGTGTACACAGGGCTTTGTGGACGCAATGGTTTCACCTGTATAGTCCGCCATGGCGTACTTATAAACACATTATTCCTGGTATGGTTCGGGCGTTTAAAGGCACGACCCTCGCTTTGTGTTGTAACCGCGTTAACCACACAGAACACGTGCCCCAGTGACTGCTTCATTAGGTTCCTTCACGTGGCGCTACCAAGCACCAAGACTCCACTGTCCATTTACGACCATCATAAATCTCGACCCATGGCTGGTTAACGTGTATTAACTATTTTCCACGCAGGTTTATGACAAATGAAAGGTTCGGAAAAACCAATTAAATGGCGTAAATCCCGAGCTTGTATCATGAAAAATATATAACGTATTTATTGAAAATAATTTTATGAACAGCTTTCTTATGGTTGCATTTCATTGCGGATATAAACACATTTCGTCTCAGGTTTCTCTTATTGCAAAACGATAATGATGTAATGAAAATATGGAATGAAAAGGAACAGCATTTCTTAATGACGAAATATTATATTTTGTACAGACATAAAGTGTTTTATAGCTAATATATGAATATGCTATGCTAATGTTCGAATGTTTTTTTTAAAAATTATTATACACCCAGTGCATAAACCAGTGCTAATATAACATTCTCTTTGAAGTGTATCTAATATAAAATTAAATGTAGATAGAAGATTTTATCTACATATTAAGTTGGAACAAATTGGTTTTATGTTTAAGGTGTAATCATCTAAGTTTTTTTTTAATTTTAAGATAAACTTTAAATAACGTCTTTCGGTATTTATGGAGATAATTTTGCTATTTTATTATTAGTAGTAGTAGTAGCAGGACTATTTATATAAAACAAAATAGCACATTTTTGTGAGCATATCCATATAGGCCTACCGGTATCCATATACATTGTATTATTTATAGACATGTAACATAAGTAAAATATACCTTCTAAAGACTGGAATATTTCGTCAGGATGTAGAATCCACCAATTCTCTGGATTAATGACATAATTCACTCTGATGATGGCGGTCACCAAGCAGACGATCCAGGGTGAAAACCGTGGGAAAATATTTCCCTGACTGCCCGCTGATTTCTCATCATTGTTCTTGTTAATACCATTCACAATGTGAACATCTTCTTTACTCTCCTTCGACCGAGTTTTCTGTTTCTCCTCTCTGTGTCTTCGCCGCATCTTATTCCGTAGTGTCCACAGACTTCATGCTGAAAATATTGAAATCCTGTTAAGAACTAGCACATCATCGTATAGGTAATCAACGCTTAAAAATAATGTCAGTTCCCAATTCATAGTAGTCAGCTATAGTGTTGTCCTTTTGAGAACTAGCACATCATGGTATAGGTAATCAACGCTTAAAAATAATGTCAGTTCCCAATTCATTGTAGCTGGCAGCTATAGCTTTATCCTTTTGAGAACTGGCACATGATAATGTAGATATCATTCAAGAATAATCAAGTCAAGTCAAAATGTTTTAACGTTTACAATCAGAACAATGTGTCGGCTACAGCGTTATCCTTTTGAAAACTAGCACATCATAATATAGGTACCATTCAAGAATAATCAAGTCAAGCAAAACATTTTAACGTCTACATTCAGAACAAGTTGTTATAATGTCAGTTCCCAAATCATTGTACCTGTCTGCTATGGCGTTATCAGTTTGTAACTCCATCCTTGTGATTCACACAATGAATGCTACACGCCTCAACAATGCAACAAAGAGCTTGGAGCGAACACTATAAAAGATTATTACAGGTACGCCCGTGAACGCCCGTCTACCTGTATCACTAATCACGGACAATCTGTCGTACCTCTACATTTGATCAACAACTGTAAGTGTGGAGTAAAGCTACACGTTACCACTGAAGCTATGTAGTACCTGTAGAGTATCATCGCATCTCCATGAACGTTGTACACAATTAATCCCATACACCGTCATGAGCAGGCAATCTGAGGAAAACTAAACACAGGTGAGCGGAAATGCGGCATTTTCAAGATGACACTGTCGCTCCCTGCTACACACACAACTGAAAGTAATATTCCCGGTGCTCGGGTCCAGTATAATGAAATAAAAGGGAGTATCAAAATGTCAAGTATATGCACTCCATTTCGTATGCTACATTAAAACGTCATTCACCTGCTAACTGAGGTGCCGCTCTCGATGTATGCACGTGTCAATTATTGTTTGACGTGGTAAATGGAACATACCCGACATTCTGACAACCTAGTTGTGAAGAAGAAATTAAGCGTTAACTAATCGATATTCACTGTGTTGTATGTAATACTTGTAGTATTCCATACATAGGCCGATCCAGGCTTTTTAAATGAGATTTTCCAAGGGGGAAGGGGGAGAATTTTAATTATTCACTTCAATGTGGGGGTACATGTATGCGTGTATACCTGCTACATACTGCTGAGGCAAAAGTTATTCATACCCGTTTGCTCAGCAGATAGCTCTAGTGTGCGGCAGATTTTAAGTGGGGGAAATGTTTAAGTGGGTTTGAACACCCTTAATATCCCCTCCCCTGAATCAGCCTGTGTCACAGTCAGCCATTATTTAACTATATATTATATTGGCTGATTATTCAGTCAAAGAAAATATTAAATCTTAGTGCTGATAAGCAAGAATGCCATAGTCTATTTTGAGTTATGTGGTAATAATAACCGCAACGCATAAAACCCTATGACATGAATAATTTTTGACCTTGCCTATTGTGCAATATAGTTGATTCAATCAATACAAAAATAACATATAAAAAGTTAGGCGGCAACAAAGAATGTATTTAATATGTTAATGACATTCTTCACCATCAACATAAAACGCTGGGGTGAATGACTTAAAGGTATTAGAACCGTATTTCGGTTTTAATTCCTTTCAAGGATTATAATTATGGAAAATGTATATAAAAACATGAATTTTCTGGAAATTACATAAGTTCAAAGTACAGATAAACCAAAAAATTTCTTAATAAAAAAATAAAAAAGGTAACTGTCTGCCAGACAAAATTTACTTTTTGATTCTTTTGCAATATTAAGCTAAAGCCGGTGCGTTCTTTTGTTTTTTGTTTGTCGATTATCATACTTACGTGGTAGTTTGACCACGCAAATTTCCAGATCGGTAAGTGAATAACCGATGTAGCCAACAA
>JAUTWP010088066.1:0-12177 GCA_033042655.1 Cyathermia naticoides
TACAAATTCATCACTGTAATGTGCGCGGTATCAGAATGGCGAGATATCTCGCCTTCAGTATTCAAGGACTAGTGTGATGTCGGCGAGATATGTCGCCTGCAGTGTTCTGAAGGTTAAATACTGTTTTATCTTAAATGGGACGATACCTATTAAGAATTGTACATCCATTAAGTTAATCATTAAGTCAGTTGTCTAATATCTTACTGAAATCAGTTTTACATCCATTTTAGTGAACTAATTATGCTAGGGGCAGGTGGTAAATTGCTTTTTCTTTCAAACCTTTCTGGGTACAGGCCCAAGTTGTGCATTTGGTCACAAAAACATATGAAAAATTAAAGTGAAATCCCTCAAAGTTGTCAAAATAGCAATAAATAGGCTTAAATTGACCATATTACCAAAATACCCCAAAACAAAATAAAAATCATATTTAACATCTAGAAATACACATTCAGTGCCTATAAAGAAAAAACATTAACTTTGTGAATGTGGGGTAGGTTAACCCCTAATAGTAATACGGGGGTCCAATAGGTAGTGTTCACCTGATGTCGTTGCACCAAAGGATCAGGTTGGAATGGAAAATAGCTTAAACTGCAAATGTGTTCAAAGAGAAAGATCAATCTGATAACTGAGGTTTACTGAAACATTCACTTAATTTAGCCTGACAACAATAAAACTATACAGCTAATCAACTGGCACCTCTTAATTATGTTCTACAATTTTTAACTTGGAATTTGGTTTGTGGTTATCTTAGATACCAGCTTATATTCAAGACGAAATAATGTTTTACGCTTAACGTTAAACACAATAAGAATGTTAAGAACCATTGAAATTGCTAAATATCACCAGAGAAAAGTTAGCCTATCATTAACAACTATCCTGCAGCCAAACGCCCACTCAATACACATAACAATCAAACAAACACGTCCTGCAATATGCTATTGTGTATATTCTGAAATAAAAAAAATCCTGTAAAAAGTTTAAAAAATCAAACGGAAATATATTTGCTACAGACAGGATATTAGCAAGCACATCTATTTACATCTAATTTAGTTTCAAAATGAAAAAGAATTTTTAGGTGCCTACTTTGAAGGTTTTGTTAGCCAAAGGCAATATTTAAAATGTCATGTGAGACCATTGTCAACTTTGCAATATCCATTAGAAATGAGGATTGGCAAGCTAGCTACTATACAAATAGCATTGATTTCTGCCATAAGCCGTGCTTTGCAATTTGATGGATATAGACAAATACCTAAAGAGTAATGCCACAACCTCTAATACAGTTGGTGATTCAATTATTTCGTAATAATATTTGCAACAAGAGATAGAAATGCTCTTAACCCAACTTAAATGTCATCTTGTGCAAATGGAAGACAGATATCTGATAAGGATTGGTCAATTCATGTCACGATCTTAAATAATAACATGCAATACTACAGTGTTTGATTTCACACAATTATGATGATTCCGACAAACACACACATACAGGCAATGCAAACTCGCGTGCGCACACACATGGTAATGAAATAGGTGGTATTAATACTATTATATCAGATTTAGGATACAAACTAATGTGGTAAATTACATGACGTTCAGTGCATGAAACAACATATTAGTTATTACATCACATTTTGCAATACACAAATTGTGGACTGCTAATGAAAGTTAGGCTAGTGAAAGTGTATAGTAACCATTTGCAAATTATTTGAAACTTATTTTAATGTGTTTCACAGTCTAAGGCAGATGAATATGGGAAGCATAAATTATGCTGGTATTTGGATTAGACAGGTGATGGTTTAGTCTGAAGAGCACTCCTATTAAACTATCAGACTATTGTGCACTCCTATTCTCCAATTATTTTTTTATAAAACTAGGTGAGAAAAAACTGAAAAAGCAAAAATTCAATTACAACACTTATATTGTTAGGGCATTTTTTGTTTTGTAAAACAAAATTTCAACTGTTCACAACATGCAAATCGCCCATCCACTGTTTTACAGCTGGGGCCTGCCAGTACATAATTATACACTTTTAAAAATAGTTCTAATTACAATTATCCCTTTCAAAGCATTTTTAATCTCCACCTGAATAATGAAATGGATAAGATAACATATAAACAAGAAAGTGGAACATGCTAACGTTTATCAATAATAAAAATTATTATAACCATAAATGACTTCATAATTAAGTAAAACAAGAATCTATTTTTAGAATTTTGTGAGTTACACAGTCATGTCTTGTTTTATCTCATGATGTCATATTTTAGTATGATGTCATACTTTGTCTATACTATGTAGTTTGATTCAGTTCCAGTCAGTTCAACTTTGTTCATCATTTAAAAACAAATTCTTTGTCTTTGAGTTTAATCAGAATTTCTTTCATGGGAAAACCCTGTCTTACATATGCAGGTATGAGAGAAAAACATTTCTTTGTTTAGGTTTCTATATGAATCATAGAATGCATTAAATACACCAAATTTGGAGAATTTGCGCTTTTCAATTTTATGAAGCCAGCCATCATCGTGATCATATATTGTTGTTTTTAAGATTCCCAAACGTGCAGTATCAAGATAAGTTTTATAAGCACATACCCAGGGATCCCAATGTGTTGTTTATAGAGCAAAGCAATCGAATATTATTCCACTAAAAAAAAAAAATGGGTTTTGGATAATTGTAGTATTAATATTATAAAGGGGAAAGTCTATAAATGGGAATGGAAACAAATTGTACGGGCCTTAGCCAAACTAAATGAAAATGTAATATGATATCAGCCTTTGTGTTTATGTAGTAGTATAGGTTTTATGTTTGAGTACCATAGTAGTTTAGTTTTTATCTGGAATTAAGTGCACAACGGTAAATGTATTTTTTTGATTTTCATGAAGCTTGATGGGAAATATGATGCCATAATGAAATTCTACTCCAGATATTTACTTTGCCTAATAAGCTGAATGTCTATTTTAACTAAACTGATGGAATAGCTGATCTCTATAGACCTTGTGGGGTCCAATAAATCAGATAGCAATCACTAAACTAAGGTCACCAAAAATAAATTGTTACAGAAAGCAGAAAACAAAAATGTCAATAAGATTGTTTTATGTTATTGTAATGTAAATGTCAAAGAAAGCAGCAGGAAGGACACAATGCCATTGAGATAAACTGCCATGGTCTGATATGACAAAGCTCTTCGCATTGTGCATTAGTGTGCCACAAATACCCAGACGACTGCATGCTTTGAAGCTCCTACTACAGCATCAGACACTTGCATTAATAGCACATAAAAGCAAGGATTACTGGGCTATAGCTGCAGGGTATGTAATCTGTTACAATGTATGCAATTGATAGCAACTTAATTCATCAACTTGTGAATGGTTTGGGTTTTTTGGATTGCATGCAAGTAATTATAATGATCAATTCCATCTGTTTGATCATCACTGACTGACAGCTGTTAAAATTTGTTTGGTTAACTCTCACGTATATATATATATATAGCCTTGGTTTGAGTTTCTACTCTCAAGTGCCTAATAAACATAGGGACTGAATAAGCATAGGGGCTTCCAAATTTTCTAAAATCAGTTAAGGGTAGGGATGCAATTAAGCATAGGGGGTGAACATTTAAAAAATACAATAAGAGTAGCCTAGAGGGAAGAATTAGTATAATTATTCTGCTTTAGTTACTGTACATTGTACAGTTCATCAAAGGTTCAAATCTGGTGTTAAAATATTTAATTACTAAAATAAAGAAAGTTTGTTTTATTTAACAACATCACTAGAGCACATTTTTATTTTACCATTGGCTATTGGACATCATACATATATGGTAATTTTGACACATTTCTTCAGAGGAAACCTGTTGCCACCATAAAGGTTAGTCTTTCCGATAAGCAGCAAGGGGTCTTTTATCATACACAGGACAACACACACGTGTGCCACATCATTTGATGAACTAGCTGTGGACCACTGGTTGGAATGGAAAATAGCCCAAACTGCAGATGGGGCCACTGAGAAGGATTGATCCAGTGACCAACTGCTTCACAGGTGGACATGCTATCGATTAAGCCATGTCCCACTAATTTCCTTCCTTATGTAAACATAAACCATATTTGATTGATGTTTCTTATATTGATAAGTAATATACTCATTACCATGGTAACCTAATAAAAACATGTCACATGATCTTATATATGGCATATGCAGCGAAATAATGAGGATTAAAATGACTACAAAAAGCATTACTATTAAATGTCAAACTAATCAAGTATATGTCAGTCTTAAACAAATCATTGTTTCTTTTTCTGTTACTCATGCAAGTCTCATTATGTATAACCCACCTTTTGTTTGCGAATTATGTTTTGAATAATTATTGTTACGGCTGTAATGGGTTAAGTACAATAAAGTAAAGAAAAAGTAACATTTGTTTTGTTTAACAACGCCACTGGAACACATTGATTTTTATCTTATCATCGGTTATCTTTGATTCTGATGAAATGAGGGGGTGGAGGGATGAAGTTCAATCAATAGAGTGCTCGTCTGAAGTCATTGCATCAAAGGATCAAACAGGTCTCCTCAGTTGATTGGAATTTTTCTATCCCAACAGAAAAGTAAAGTTTGTTTCATTTAATGATGCCACTGGAGCAAATTGATTTTTATCTTATCATCAGCTATTGGACGTCATTCATGTGGTCATTTTGACACATTTTAGATGAAACCCTCTGCCTCCACATAGGCTACTCTCTTTGATAAGCAGCAAGGGATATTTTATATGCACTTTCCCACAGACAGGACAGCACAAACCACAGCCAGTTGTGGAGCACAGGTTGGAATAGAAAATAGCCCAAACTGCAGATGGGTCCACTGAGAAGGATCGATACGATGACCGACCGACCGCTTCAAAGGTGGGCACGCCACCCATTGAGCTACATCCCACTCCCCCAACAGTGATTTACAAGTGGATAAAGGCCATAGTATGTCTATTGGAATAGGCATATAAAAGATTCATTCCTATTAAAGGAAAAATGTAGTGGATTTCAATTGAAACTTTCAGAATGACCTGGATGTGTTTCAAATCCAATAGTCGATTATTAAAAAACAATCTATGTGCTCCAGTGGCACCATTAAATAAAACAAACTTTATTCTCTTGTTAGTATTCACAATTGGATAAAAGTCTGTAACTGAAATAAATAATATTTCATTTTAGTAATAAACACCACTTCGTTGGTGGTTAACTTTGGTTATGTCCTAGTTAATAATTATGG
The DNA here is from genome assembly GCA_033042655.1 of Cyathermia naticoides. NCBI lineage: Eukaryota > Metazoa > Mollusca > Gastropoda > Neomphalida > Neomphalidae > Cyathermia > Cyathermia naticoides. Next base: position 5,248 of record JAUTWP010088066.1, read on the forward strand.
GGTTGTTGAAAAAAGTTTTAAAAAAATGTATTTACCAATGCCACTATGGAACATTGATTTCTATGTTATCAGCAAGGGATCTTTTATATCCACTTTCCCACAGACAGGAAAGCACATACCATGGTATTTAGTGGACCACTGGTTGGAACAGAAAATAGCCCAAACTGCAGTTGGGTCCATTGAGAAGGATCGATCCGATGACCGATTGAGCCACGTCCCAGTCTAAATGATGATGTAATGTCCTAGTTAACATGGGGTTGTTATAAATGAATTTCTTAACCCATACTGATGATGTAATGTCCTAGTTAACATGGGGTTGTTATAAATGAATTTCTTAACCCATACTAGTAACACATTTTCTCACACTGAAGTAAAATCAGACAAATTATAATTTTTATTTTTTTTCATTACTATCATACATGTATTTTCTTCACTTAAAAGTAATATCTAACAGTGTTTGTTTTTTATATTTCTGTAAATTTCATGCTTATTTTTGTTTGTTTTGTATTGTTTTTTACAGTTACCAAATTAAGTCTGCAACAGAAAGTAAACAACACACTGTGGAATGCAGAAGTTTAATTTTTAAAAAAGGTATATAAAATCCATATATAATATAGTAATTCAACATATTTGTAAAAAACAATCTGATTGGATGGCTAACAAAATTTAGGCAGCAAAATTTCCAGATGCTTCTATGTCACATTTCTATATCACATGAACTCATATGCACAGATTTGTTAATCACTGTTACTGTGGATGGAAACATGTGGAAATCAATTTTGGGGCACCACAGTTAGTAGTTATAATGCAGACTTCCCAGAAAGCTCAAAAAGAAAATATTCCTCAATTATTCATGCCATAAAAGTCTTTAACTGAAATAAATAATATTTCATTTTAGTAATAAACACTACTTCGTTGGTGGTTATCTTTGGTTATGTCCTAGTTAATAATTCGTAACCTGCACAATTTGTACAAAAAATTATAGTCACTTACCAAAATCAATTTGTAATAGACCATTCAATCATCCCATGTGAAAATGTATGGCACAAATTTCCAACAACAGTAAAATGCTCACTGTAAAGGCATTGTTTAAAAACCAGGGGCAGTGGCAGTGCCAAGGTTGTTTATTATTGTTATTATCGCTATTAGTTAATAGTTACTCGAGAGTACAATTCACTTTACACCATGTTGAGAAGAAACTTGAAATAAATTATTACAAAATTAAAAAACATCATACTTATTTGTTGAGCGGATGAATCGATGATATGTAAATCGGTCAACATTCCTGAGTGACATCATTGTAATAACACTAGAGAAGTCTGTTGTTTATTTAAAAAAAAAAAACTAATAAAACAGTTGAACCCTAAATTTACAACATTAAAACCACCAATATAATTATGTCCACAAATCGGAAAACACAATACTTAATGTTATCCCCTAATTATGAAAAGCAGATAAATGCATGTTTCTGTTTATTTACTTATATCTACCTTTTTTGTTTAACAATGCCACTAGAGTACATTGTTTTTTATCTTACCATCGGCTATTGGAAATCATACATAATTATGGTAATTTTGACACATTTCGCTAGAGGAAATCCACTGCTGCCACATAGTCTAACAGTACTCTTTTCGATAAACAACAAGGGGTCTTTTATATGCACTTTCCCACATACAAGACAGCACATACCATGGCCTTGTGGACCACTGGTTGCAGCGGAAAATAGCCCAAACTGCAAATTGGTCCACTGACAAGGATCAATCTGATAATCGACCACCTCAAAGGTGGACTTGCTATAGATAAATTTCTCAATAAGACACCATCAGTGTAAATTATAAGTGTTTACCAGGTGGGTTTTTTATTTTGTTATTGGGGTACATAACTCTGACACAGTTTTAAAGCAAGTTTTTGTTGCTCCATTAACAACAATACTAGGATTGAAATTATCAATCACCTGGTTACCAATGACAACAATATTTTATAGTTGTTTAAAACGGTTTTAATCACGAATGGTGCTTACTAACTCTTCCTGTAGGTCAATTGACCCCTCTGCAGAACGTGATTGACAAGCACCGTTGACCAATCAGAAATGAGCAACAGTCGCATGTTTGTGTATTCGGATATTGGTTAGACAACAGTTGTCAACCTTACATGCGAAAGCACTAGGATATCAGTGAATGTTTTAATAATAAGCACGATAACATGTAATATTGCGATAAATAAAGGTGTGTGGAAGTTTAATAATGTTGAAGAAGTGTAGTTACGGTAATAAACTTACACAAAAAAGTATTTTTACAACAATTAATCTCTTGTAATTAATTTGACTGAGTGTACTGGCAAAATATACAGTATTGTTCTGCATGCAAACAAACACTTTATTACTCCATAGGTCATGTTACATGACATGATGAAGAATGAAATCAAGAAAAGACAAATAATTATGTGACACTCGATGGTAGGGGTGGGGGGTCCAAATTTTAGGAGATTTCCACAACACATTTTAACATTTAACAGGCCTGCACAAATTAAAAATTTGTGTAACCCATGAATGGGTTACGCAAAAACTATTTGCGTAACCTTTTTGGTTTGCGTAACCCATTTCGGCTTAAAAGCGGGGGTGCAAACATTACGATTTTGTCAACAGATGAACATGCCTCCCCACCCAAGAAATTGAATAGGCAAAATACTCTAATGCATTCTACAGCTTACATGATCAGCACAATTGCTAGTTTGACTGAATATCCCAAGTTGATTGTAGGAATCTTCTAACATAAGAGAAACAATTACATTGTCGATCACACTTGAAAAAAAATCCAGATCTGATCATGGAAACTCAATTTACATTTAAGTGGTATCAACTGGTTTGAACTTCAACACATTTCAAAATTATTTGAATCAAATACTAGTATCAGGAATACAGTCGTGGTAGGTACAGGCCTGTCAGTGTGAAATACAAATCTAATCAACAATCCTTCAACTAAAATGAAAACACAGTTGTAATATGAATTAAATGGCCCAAACTGAAGCTGGGTTCACTGTGAAGGATCGATCCAATGGCAGACCGCTTCAAAGGCAGGCACGCTATCGACTGAGCTACTATTTGATGGTAAAACGTGTTGTCAAATCCAAATTTTTTTTAATAAAAAATTCACTATCATCTTTTTGGGGAGTGAACGAAAAATGGGTTACGCCAACGCAAACTGTGCGAGCGGTGCGCAAACGAAATGATCGTTTGCGCAATTTGTGCAGGCCTGATTTAAGAAAATGTTTAAAAAATAATACTTATAAATTGAAATAGATTTCATAATAATTATTGGCAAACTTTTACGTTTAAAGTGTTTGTTAACTTATAGTATATGCTTTTCTATATTAATGTTACAATTTAATAGTACAATAAAAAACGATTTGGAAGAATTAAATACCAAACTGTGCCAATTTTGTACAGACAGATCAGAACTTTGTTTGATAATAGATTTAAACCAGTTTATTGTTGGAACAGAATAAAATAATCATAATTAGTTACGTCCCAAGTCTTCTAAAGAAGATTTAACAAAATTATTTCATCCATTTATAATCATGTTTGATTGAGTCAGATAAGAGTAAACTATACATAATTACTGAAATTTTATTTTATTTATCAGAACAAGTTTTGCCCAAAACATAATTCGCTGTCTTATTATACATGAAATAGTCTACCAAGTTCTCCCTATAAAATATTTTATTGCGAATAACAAAAAATCCACAAAAGGATCGCTCGACATTATTTAGAAATTCTCCAAACATACATGTAAATGTGAACTATTAATACATGTAGTATTATGGCCTCGATGGTATCGGACAACATAATTGTCATTTAAAATAATAACAAAAGAAAAATACAATGAAGAAATTGTATTTGCTTCACCCATACTCGGCAGATGTTTACGTATACTGTAGATCATGAAATTAATATGATCATAATATTAGTTAGTTAGTGCTATGGGATTCACTGAACAATGTACTGAGGTTGCATTAAACAAACATTGTGCTTTTCTTTGTAAGGTTCATCTACAGATGTGGGACATGTACAGTGACCCGAGGATAATATACTTCAACAGCCAGACTCTATGTCACACGATTGCCGGCAACAAAGTGCCCGTGATCACCATCACTGCTCAACCAAAGTCACTCGATCCTCAGAGCATTGAAGAATTCCGTATGTGTCTCAAATATTATGGGAACTTTCAAATTTGTCAACCAGGAAACATTTGGTTTTAGAAATTTTGATTACTGTAAACTGTGAAAAAAATGCGTGTATATAAATTTTGCGTTGTTCGCGTCCAACCTCATATCATGAAATTAATATGCACACACTATTTTCCAGTTTGAAGTGTGCTTACAGCTGTTAAGGGTCGTTCATGAAATTTACACGTCACAAACATGCACTAAGGTATGCATTCGCGAAAAAAACAAGCCGCAATATTAATACAGTTTACAGTAACATAAATTAACAATTCATTAACAATTACTTATTGCGTATAGTGTTACTTTTAGCATTATATAGTGATCTTAGAAACTTGTATAATGCCCCTATTCCACACAGACCAGTATTCCTACAAATCGATATGAATTGATAAATTTTAGTATTCGTAGATGAATCGTAATCAGTTTATGTGAAGTTCCTAACTGATTCATATTTATTCGTAGTCAGTTCTTTCAATTCAACGAAGTATTCGTAATCGATTCTTGTAAATCATAGTGAATTCTTGACAATATTTGAGCAATTCGAGCCGAACCCACGAATATTCGTAACTCTATCGTACCTGCATCGTAATAGAATTGTAGAGCATCACGATTTGGACAAGAAATTTGTAAAATCCCACGAATGCTCAGAAATCCTAAAATTTATCAATTCGTGGTCTGTGTGGAATAGGGGCATAAGCTATTCAAGATACGATACTGAACAAAATGTTCCCTGTCAACATTTATCTGTTCCTATGTAGATTTGGGTGTGAGTGGGTGGAGTTAAGGCTAGCACAGATATTTAATTTTTGTTAGTATAAGTTATAACATTAATTCTTGATTGCAGTTGTTTTCAGTGTTACTGATCAGGGATTTGCCATGCAGGGCTACTCGAAGAACAGCTAAATGATTATGTTTTTTTGTTTTTCTTTTTTATGGGGGAGGGGGGTAATTTTGATTTCAATTTTTCTTTAATCTTTTTTTCCTTCTGTGTCAAAAGAAGTTTGATATAAATTATAAATTATTATTATATGTTACAGGGAACCGTCCGTACATCTTCCTGTCTGGTCGTGTTCACCCTGGAGAGAGCAACTCAAGCTGGGTGATGAAAGGTACTAAAGTTTGTTTTAGTTAATGACCCCAATGGAGCACATTGATTTTTATCTTATCATCGGCTATTGAACCTCATACCATATTTTTCGGACTATAAGCTACTACATTTTTTTTCATATCCTAGGGTGCACTTTATATAACGGTGTGCTTTATATATGAATTTTATTTTCAATTTCAAATAATGTATAACCCTCTTCTGTAAGTAGGATGTATTGTTGCATTTAGAAACTTGAACGAAATACAGTTGTTTTAGCAATTATAGCTTCCCGCCAAAATGGTGACACTGATCGATAAGAGCACCTCATACTGTTGTGTGCAGTGGTTTTAGGCTATCTATAGACTGCTTGTTTAAAACGCACTCATTATTTAACAGGATGACTGAATATTGGAACAATAAATAGTACCAGTAATCTTTGTTTGGAATTACGTATTACTAGTACTGAATAATTTAACTCAATCAAATGAACATAAAAAGTCAACAGTAAATTATCTATTACACTCAACCAGCAGATCACACATGGTGTTTGACTTACATTTGTTTTAAGGTCTTGTTTATTTCCTGAAAAAAAAAAGGCAAGCGTAATCATAAATAGTAAGTTTACTTTAAATGTTAAATATATAAAAGTTTCTTAAGACATATGGTTAATATAAACAAGAACAAGTTTAATAATGAACCATGCACCCAGGACAAGTAGCTAAAAAACGGATAAACGTTTGGGCACTGTATTGTAAAAACTTGAAAGTAATATGCGCTTTTATATTGGCCGTGCTTTATTCAACGGTGCATGTTATATATGAATGGATCCTCTAAAATGTCTAAAAAAAACCATGGGTGCACTAGGTACACTATAGTGAGTTATATAGTCCGGAAAATATGGTAATTTTGAGACATTTCTTTTAGAGGAAACCATAGGCTACTCTTTTTGATAAGCAACAAGGGATCTTTTATATGCAGACAGGATAGCACATACCACAGCCTTTGATGAACCAGTTGTGGACCACTGAGAAGGATCGATCCTACGACTGGCCACTTCAAAGGCAGGCACGCTACCGATTGAGAGAAAGGTACTAAAGTTTGTTTTATTTAACAAGATCAGTAGAGCACATTGATTTCCTTTTAATCCTCAGCTATTGGACATCAAATGTATGGCCATTCTGTCAGTTCATTTTAGAGTAAACCCACTGGTGCCACATCTGCTAATCTTTCAAATAAGCAGCAATGGGTCTTCTATATATACTTTCACACAGACGGGACAAAACATACTATGGCATTTGTTGAACAAGTTGTGGACCATTAGTTGGATCAGAAAATAGCCTAAACTAAATAAAACAAGTCTGATCGATCCTTATCAGTGGACCCAGCTGCAGTTTGGGCTTCTTTTCGTTCCAACCAGTGGTCCCCAACTGGTTCATCAAAGGCCGTGGTATGTAATGTTCTGTCTGTGGAGAATTGCATATAAAAGATCCCTTGCTGCTTATCAAAAAGAGTAGCTTATGTGGTGGCAGCGGGTTTCCTTCTAAAAGTGTGTCAAAATTACCATATGAATGATGTCCAATAACCGATGATAAGATAAAAATCAATGTGTTCCAGTGGCG
>JAUTWP010088177.1:0-12176 GCA_033042655.1 Cyathermia naticoides
GCTAACACAGGGAATAAATGAATGTTCATCGACATTACAACACGTACCCACATGGAATGAATAGGTAATGACGTACACGCTAACACAGGGAATAAATGAATGTTCATCGACATTACAACACGTACCCACATGGAATGAATAGGTAATGACGTACATGCTAACACAGGGAATAAATGAATGTTCATCGACATTACAACACGTACCCACATGGAATGAATGAGTAATGACACCCCATGACATGCAAGCAAACACAGGGAATAAATGAATGTTTGTCAACATTACACCACATTTTGTCACGCTGCTATTCCGGAAGTGAGTTAGTTATCTGTGCGCAATCAAAATCTGACAAAATGAGCCACAATAACTGAGAGGACAGTTGCATGAAACCTGAATGGCAACTTATTTTTAACTTTAAATCTATTTGTGGACGTGGGCGGCAAAAAAAAAGAAGTGAAAAATATAACTTTTTTCTTTCCATTTGAGCAAAATTTGTTGGCAGGTTTGTAAACCGAATAATTAAAAATACTGGCCTTAGGTAGGTTACTCTAACCTATAGGTCTCAAATTTCATGAATATGATCAGTTGTTCACAATAATTTTGCAACTTTTCAATTCATACATAACATCTGTTACCTGGAATATAACTTTTAAGTGCATATATTCACCTTATTTACCGATACTGAATTATTGATTACAAAATCACGTTACTAGAATTTAGCTTATAAATACAATAATTTTGATGGCCTCTTGGTAGATAATTTATTTTAAAGTTAAACACAAGTGTTGTTTGACTAAGGTATGTTTACCAAAGTATGTTTAGTATAAGTTGTGTGTTAATCTTTTTTATTTTTATAATATCTCGTAACAGCATATTTTGCCTAATTGCAATTTTTTTTCAAACATGAAACCAATTCCTATTAATTGTATGCAAATCTTGTCATTTACTAGTAATTGAATAGTGTCTTAGAGCTGATTCCACATAATTGCAAAGGAAAATTCCAGAAATTAACTAGATGTAATATATATTGCAATTTATTATAAGAAATATGTCCTAATATATGTTAGGTAGGGATGTGTGTCGAAACATATTTTGTTGGAAAGTCATTTCAGCATTATGAAACATTGCAAGGTGGTTAATTAATGGGGGATGGAGTGGTGTAGGTGGTTCTCAAAAAAGGACAACTAATGTAGTAATTTATGAATGACATTTTAATTAATTTATTTTTTTCCATATATAAAGAAAGAAATGGGATTAGCAACCAAGCAACACCTATATCAACTACCGTACTTTTTCTTATATATGGACATTTCATACATACTAAAGATGGAACGTAATACATGTACATGATAATACATAAGAAAAAAGAAAATTGTTTTCCAAATTGTAGATTTTTACATCAAATACAATTATATACTAGTATGTATTTTTTGTTCAATTTATGTAAAATTATTTTCATTAATAAATTAAATTTGTTTGGTGTGACACCTGTATGTATTATTAGTTAGATGGAATCTCGTCAAATTACCTGATAACTGTGCTACCTGTCAGTTTGGTAACTTGTGGACCTGTGATCTTTCTGGTAGCAGCTGGCCGTGTTGTATAAATCATTGGATCGGGGTGAACAACAAGTAGTTTTCATTCCAACCTGTAATTTTATATTGACATGTGTCAATGTAATTAGATGGGAACTTATGCTTTCACTTGGTTCCAGGATTCCAACTGACATTTTTTTTATCCAACAGCTTGTGAATTTAAAGGCTATTTTTTAATTATTTTTATGTTCAACCCGTCTTGGGCCACAGAAATGGCCGAGGTCATAACTGGGGCCCTAGATGGGTGTCTGCTATAACAGCTTGTTTTGAATGTAGACGTTACTTTATGTTCAACATATTATTGATAATTGTGAAAAAGGATTGTAGAAAATTTTCACACATACATTTAATTTAAATAGTTAATGTAAGTTGTAACAACATATAGGATAAAAAAGTTAAATTGATAAAGTTTCATGTGTGTATGTACATGTACTATTTTTAATGTTCATGTATATTAGTATTGTACACCCCATTGCTATTTAAATACTGCTTCCCTGATTAAGTATAGTATAGTAATAGCATCAAATCTGGCCTTTAATTTTATAAACCATAAATATTGAGACAGCCAGCATTGACTTTAAAAGGCAGTAAAATTGTGACACTAATCATAAATCAGTTGGCAACACTAAATAGTGTTTAATAGATCTGACTTGTGAGAATTTATTAGTATTTTATTCTTTTTAATGCCCAATAATTTAGGAAACTAATAATACCAAGCACTATTAATTGCACATTATCTGGCAAATAATACAAATGCATAATTAATGTTTGTTTTATGCTAATAAGTAAATGAATAGTTAAATCTAAAAATCAAATTAAGACTTGTTGTAATGAATATATTTTATGAGGGATAGAAACTAACGGTTACTATATGCAGCCAAAAGTTTGTTTGGGACACTAAAATGCTCAGATCAACTGACATTCTGAAACTGTATCCTGACCATGTGCATGTAGAATTTCCATAACAGAAATGTATTTCCAAATAAAGAGTGCTGGTACAATTTATTGTTTCCATATTTAGTCATCCTGTGAAAAAAATGTGTGCATTTTAAACAGTCTGTATAAAATAGTACCCTAAGTGGCGGCAGCAGGTTTCCTCTAAATTAAATGTGTCAAAATTACCATATGAATGACGTCCAATAGCCACTGATAAGATAAAATAATCATTGTGCTCCAGTGGCGTTGTTAAATAAAACAAACTTTTCTTTTCTACTGATAATCAATAATTTCAACCCCTTTATAATAAATGACAGTGGTGGTTTGGATTGTGTTTTGTTTGTTAAAAGAAATAGTCTTGTGTTAAACTTCTTAAATTTCAAATGAAACAAAGAAATTATAGAAAAAAGCTACTTTCTTAGCGTATTTATAGCATGACAATATGCAGACACAAAATAAACTAAATTAATCAATCATGTCTCACTGGCCAATGTTGACGATCACAGTCGCGGTGTCATGGCAGGGCTCTGTAGCAGTAGCTCGTTTAACTTTGCAGCAGAACTAATTTGAATCTTTAGGCCAATGTTTTTAAAGAATTGTTGAACATTACTGCTTTGGTTGTTAAGACTTTTAACTATGTGAAAAGGAAAGCAGAAACTTTTAAAGATGCCTAACACAATTTGTTTTTAAATCAGCAGTTATTAGGTGTCAGAAATATGGTGTTTGCAACTCATCACCTTCTGATGAGATCTGCTGATGAGATCTGCCGATGCCACATAGGATTTTTACTGTTTAGAAACTGCCACATTGGCCTTTTACTATGTGACCAAACAAAATTATGCAACTGTAATAAGGATTAAATATTTGTTAACAAAAGATAATTATCAATTTTGTGGGGTTTTATTCCATAGAATTCATAATTCAGAATGGTTTCTCATTTTGAAATTTAATTCCCTGTATTTATATAAAATATAGCAAAATACCAAATGTGTAATTCTTTACTAAATAAATAATTTATTGTTTTTGACTGTTTTCTATTTCACAATTGAAAAAAACAATTACTCTCTTTTTAAAGTACTTGTAGCTATCTTTTACTTAAACTCTTGATTTTAGATACCTGGCTAGCTATTTTTATCTGCAGTGTATAGGTGTTTGTAACTTAATATCTTGTTTATTGTGGAGAGTCACATATTTTTAGCTGTATGATGCAGACACTCAAGGGATTGGCTTCAAGCAAGATAAAAATAATTTGAACCAGTTAGTAATTATGTTGAATAAGTCGCAATAGTTTTTATATACTTTCCATCTTTTATAACTTAACAATATTGCTTTAAAAATCTGTAATCCATAAATAAAACCTGTCATTTTAAAATTCTATCACTGATAAATAATAACCATCAATTCTCAATAAGATGATTTTTAAATTACAAATACAAAGGCAATGGCTGTTTTTCAAACTTTGTTGTATCAAAATTCAGATGGTAATACCTGGTATACTTTTTTTCACAGTTAGTATATTTATCCTTTGTATCTGTAGGATATCTTGAGTTCTAATTTACATTCCTACTCATGGTCCACAGCTGGCTTATCAAAGGCAGTGGTATGTGCTGTCCTGACTAGGGAAAAGTTCATTTTCTGCTTACAAGTCAGAAACAAATCTGGTGACAGCAAGTTTGCTCCAGAGACAATGAGTCACAAATACCATTTGTTTGACACATAATAGCCGGTGATTAAATAAAGTGTTGGGTTGTTGTTAAACATTCTTTTCTTTCAGCTGGTCTTATTTCTTTTCACCTTTAGTGTATTACTCCTTGGTATCTACACAGCCTCTTGAGATTTAATTCTGTCAGATTGGCCTGTAAGAGGCAACACTTGAAATGCAACTGTATTTATCTGTGTAATGTATGCCTTATTGCCACAATGCTTTCTGCTTTTAAAGAAGCAATTAAATCCAGATGTTCTAAACAGTAAAACTCATTATTCAAGTGAAAAATCTCAGCCATTAACATCATTCGTAGGTATCATATGTAACCACGGGAGTGTTATGTATTTAGGACAAACTAAAACAAGATGGCTGATTTGCCAATTACAGGATTTTCACAGTGGGTGTACTGACTTTCACAGTCGTAATGAAAAAAGATTGGAATTTGTTTATTCTGTTTTGGATCAATTTCTGACTCACAGAAAATTGTATTAAACAGGGGGAGAAAAAAGGGCTTTATTGGCTAATCAATCATTTGTCATAGGTGGCAATTATTCGAGGGAGTTTTTATACATTAGCATTCAACCTCATTGGTTACTGGTGGCTGAAAGGAAAAAAGTATTCTGTCTGCTTCCAGTGGGTTTCCTCCAATGACTGTGTGTCGCAAATGCTATGTTTGACACCCTAATAATCATTGATTAAAAAAAACAATGTTAAACAAATATTCCTTTCTTTCTTTTAGTTACTGCTGATATTATAGGTTCAATCTAAAAAAGAAGTTTATTTCTGGTGTTATACTATTAATTTAATTAAAAATTTAATCAGCACTCATTAATACATAATACTTCCTATTTTTTTTTCTTTTTAAATTTGTCATATGTTCATGATTCAAGTAACTTTTTTTTTAAATGAAATGTTTATAAATATTCGAAATATATTTAAATTACAATTTACATTATCAAATGTTTTGAATAAGTTATTTAGTAGGTAATGTCATAATTGGATGGCACTTACTTGTAAGTAAATAAATAAAATGAAATCGTAAAATATTTAATATTACTCTTACTATGTAAGAGAGGCATATTTGATAGTATCAGATCTCACCCATGAGAATTATCCACGATTTCAAATTTGTCCTGACACCACCCTTAGTATAGTAAAGTTTGTTTTATTTATCGACGCCACTAGAGCACATTAATTTTTATCTTATCAGCGGCTATTGGATGTCATTCATATGGTCATTTTGACACATTTTTAAAGGAAACCTGCAGCCACCACATAGGCTACTCTTTTTGATAAGCAGCAAGGGATCTTTTATATGCACTTTCCCATAGACAGGACAGCACATACCACAGCCTTTGTTGAACCAGTTGGAGCACTGGTTGGAACATAAAATTGCCCAAACTGCAGATGGGTCCACTGAGAAGAATCGATCCCATGACCGGCTGCTTCAAAGGCGGGCACTACCGACTGAGCTACATCCCACCCCCTTAGTATAGAGTATTTTCTATTAAAAATAAAAAGATGCAAGAGGTATTAAATGTAGTTTTTATCCATTACAGTATTGAATATTCGAAACACACAAGAAGAGGAACCTCCAGATCCCCAACTGATGCGCTTAGATAACATGCTTATTGCTGAAGGTGTGGCAGGGCCAGAGAAAGGAGGTGGGTCCTCGGCAGCAGCCAGTGCCACGGCAGCAGCCTCCGGGGGTCAACCAGACAGTGCTATAGAACACTCCGACTATCGGGCCAAACTTGCTCAGATCAGACAAATCTACCACACAGAATTAGAAAAATATGAACAGGTAATTTTCATATACTTGCTCAGATTAGACAAATCTACCACACAGAATTAGACAAATATGAACAGGTAATTTTGATTTCTTTTTTTTTGGCATAAATAAATTTACTCCACAAAATGCCTAACCCTTAATTTCCATGGATTGATAAACCTACCACTCATAATTAGAATGATGGACTTTGTAGGTAAACTATATATTGATATCATTCTAATTGTGTCAGTGCATTTAAATTTATATTTTCCAATAGAATGATATAATTAGTTACTTGAAAGTGTTTAAATGCACAGACAAACCTTTCATAAGGGTCTTTTTATGTAATGGCCACCTATCTACAAAAGTCATTTTCATTGTGTATGTTTTTCTCATAGCATTTCAACTTCTATATCAAAGCCATCTCTTATTAATGCTTTTACTAGTTTTAGTATATTATTTAGGTGGTTGTTACACAGGTTAATTTCACATTGTTCTTCAGTCTTAGAGTATTAAATATTATTATTCCGTGCTTTAATGATTTTTCATTATATGTACAGCAAATCCACTTTAAACCTGATCCCCTGCCCTCTAAACTGGACAAATAATTTGGCCCCAATGTGTCCATTTAGTGTAAATCTAACCCCTGAGAACCGACAACCTCTGTAAATCTAACCCCTGAAAACCATACATTTTACTTGGTCCTATTTTTACTTCTATATAAAAAGACACTTTTAATAAATAACATGATATTTTTGCACTAAGTTTTTACATTGTTGTGCACTCTAGAGTATTGTTATTGCTTCTGGCTTTAACGTCTTGTAGCTTTCAGAATCGTGATTGATCACTGTCACCGGGCGTGATAGTAAAATTATCAAATGTGTCACTCTCCTGTAGAATGGAAGCATATTCACATTGTTCTGACAGCTAACACATATTTGACCAGTGTGTTTCAGAGGTAGAAGTGCTTACTAAATATCAATAAAATGCTCCTGCATCTTTGTGTCCATGGCCATGTCTGTGTCAGCTATTTTCACAACATTATAGTTATGTTGATATAGGCAGTCAGGGATGGCCATATCTTAAAATTTTCAGTTGCCCACAGGCTACTAACTCTCAAATTTTACTTGCCCACAAAAAAATTACTTACGTGAAAATGTAAGCAGTTTAAATCCAATTTTTATTTCAATGAAAATAATTATAAGTTAAACATAAATTCAATCAATGCAGTCTGTGCTGCATGCTGGTGGACTATGAAATTAAAAAATTGCAAATCAAAAGAGATAAAGAGACAGTTTCACTTTGTGTTCTGCTGAATGGTAAATTTTACTTGTCCGAGCAAATGTTTACTTACCTGGGGCAAGCAGACGAGTACTTTTGGCCAGCCTTGGCAGAGGGTGGTGGTTTTGAATTGTGTTTTGTTTGTTAAAAAAGCATGTGTTAAAATAGCCTTATTTTGAACTTATTAAATTCATAAAGTATTTATGAAAACTGAAACAAAAATAAAATAAAACCGCAACCTGTCAATTGTTTGGGGAAAAAAGATGATAAAAATCCTTAATATAAACATCAAATGGTGTTGAATTACAAAATATGTAGGTGTTAACTGTTAAGTATTTCAGATAATATTTAATCATTATCAGTTTATCAAGCATTGCCTAGGATATGTGATTTACTTTATGAATGATTTGTGTGAAGCGTTGTTCTAAAGGACTTCACACATTTAAAATACAACTATACTGATACTAATAAGTAATATACTAGAACATTAAAACCAATCTATGATGCAATTGGTCATCAGATTGACCCTTCCCATTTGTGTTTGGGCTATTTTCCATTCCAACCAGTGGTACACAACTGGTTTATAATCAAAGATTGTAATATGTTCCTCCTTGTCTATGGGAAAGTATATAAAGACCCTTTTTCTGATTATGGGAAAGCTGCTGACCATGAGTTGCAAATATCATATATTTGACACATAATAACTGCTGATTAAAAACAATGTGTTGTTAAATAAATATTCATTATTACGAATCTTAATTGTATGTGCTGTCTTGTCTTTGAGAAAATGCACATAAAAAACCTTGAGCTGATTATTGGAAAACGGAAGAACATGAGTCACAAATTTCATATATTTGACACCTATGTAATAACTGCTGATTAAAAAAAAATGTATTGGAGTGTTGTTAAATAAATATTCCTTAATAGACCTTATTACAAATCTTAATTGTGTATGCTGTCTTGTCTTTGAGAAAATGCACATAAACCCTTGCTGCTTATAGGAAAATGGAAGAACATGAGTCTCAAATACCTTATAATTATGTCTTGACATCTAATAACTGCTGATTTAAAAAAACAAAGTGTTGGGTTTTTGTTAAACATATTCTTTAATGCAAATCTTGTGGGGGTTTTCAGGCTTGTAATGAGTTCACGACACATGTTGTCAACTTGCTACGAGAGCAGTCACGAACACGGCCAATCGCACCAAAGGAAATTGAGAGAATGGTCAGCATTATTCGAAAGAAGTTCTCTGCAATTGAGATGCAGTTGAAACAGAGCACATGTGAAGCTGTTATGATTCTCAGATCTCGCTTCCTTGATGCTAGGTATGTGATTTTACTTAGATTTTTTTTCTAAAATTGTGTAGGTAGGTAAAAAAAATTCATCTTAATTTTTCAGTTTTGGGCTTAAATATTTCTTGAAAGAATTTTTTATTTTTCGTTTATCAATTTTGAATTGATTTTAATTGTTATATATTTATTTTGGTTATTAATTTTGAAGGGATTTTAATTGTTGATGCACTAAAAAAAAAATGTTGAATAAAAGTAACCAAACAACTTCATCTTGTATGCCTAAATATATCTTCATTGTTTATAGAATCCCATCTCTGAGAAATGAAAATATGGATTGTGGTCAATCTAATTTGCCATCAGTTTTTAACATCACATTTTTTACACAGATCATTTTTATTTGTTCTAAATTAAAATAGATACCTGTCCCAGTAGTATAATGTTCTCTGTCCCACAGAACATTATATAGCACAGAGGATTGTTTGTTTAATCCTTTTACACATGCCTACATCCACTGAAGGTTCAAGTTTGCCCCCCCATGGGTGCAGGCTCAGCGTTTAAGGAGGTTGTCTCACAATCCGAGACTGCATCCATGACGGAAGTGTAGAAGATTACATTTATTCATGTTTTTAAAAGAGGTTTAGTCAGTGGATGACAATTTTTATTTTAAAGCCACTTACCATTAGATATTTATGACCAACACAACTCAATAATGTAGTAGCCTAGAGCATCGCCATAGAGTATTTGTCAACCTCTTATTTCATTTAAATATTTTAACTATTTTTAATTTGCTATTTTCCGTTCCAACCAGTGGTCCACAACTGGTTCATCAAAGGCTGTGGTATGTACTGTTCTGTCTATGGAAAACAGCATAATAAAAGATCCCTTGCTGCTTATCGAAAAGAGTAGTCTATGTGGCGGCAGAGGGTTACCTTCTGAAAAGTGGCATCGTTGAACAAAACAAACTTTACTTTTTATTTTTTATTTTATGGAATACTTATTCATTTGGACGCAATGTTTAGCTTTCCAATATATATACACAATATTTTCTTTAGATTCAATATTTTTCTAATCAGTTACACAGTCTTTAAGTAGGCCTATTCACGGTTTAATAAAAAAATGTATTTCTACTTTCAGGAGGAAACGGAGGAACTTCAGCAAGCAGGCCACTGAAGTTTTGAATGAGTATTTCTACTCACACTTGAGTAACCCGTATCCATCGGAAGAAGCCAAAGAGGAACTTGCTAGGAAATGTGGAATTACTGTGTCACAGGTTTGTCAGAATGGGGGTCAGTTCAAAATAGTAATAAACTAAACAAAAGTCAGCGTATGTGTTTTAAAACTAAAGTTTAACATCAAAATAACAACAGTTGGATGTCTTGACGCTACAGTACCGGTCTTTCAATGTGCATGCTCATAACTTAAGCTACTTTCAGTTCGTACATAAATAAAGAGAAATTTGCATGGTTAAAATTGTAACCATGTTAACGTAGTTTAATTTGCATGAGAAATAAAGTAAATTTTGTAAGCAATAAAAATAAATGCTGCTTCTTGCTTGCAGGCTATTGCCTGGTTGGTTAATGCTTTTCGTGTGTTTTATAAATCACCAGTTACAAAAACATAACCTTGTTAGTAAGTTCAACATTTAAACTATTTAAAATTTAATTTGTAATATTGATAACTATCCCATTGTAAGTTGTTTTTAATAATCTTCATTAATAATTTTGTATGATGTCCAATAGCCGTTGATAAGATAAATCAATGTGCTCCAGTGGCGTCATTAAACAAAATAAACTTTATAATAAGTTTGCATTCCAAAAACATTTATCTTAAATAAGTATTTGTTTATAATGCTATTAAATACTCAGGTGGTTAGTGACTAGATAAAATAAATTATAAATACATTTCTATTTGTTTTGATTAAGGGATCTGTGTAAAAAAAATAAAAAATCTTACTTTTAAATAAACTGATAAAAAATATATTAGTGAAATATAACATTGATTTATATTGTTGTCATTTTGATAGATTTAGTACAAAATATTTTGTTTCGTCCAGTAGAAAGTCCAAATCCTGATTGTAGTAATGTAGTATCCATCCATTTCTGTTGTTGATCGTAAAATACCCAGAATTTGTATACTTTTGTTTATTTATTACTATGTTGAATAGCAATTCCATTTTGTCACTTGTGCTACAGCAGTTTTACATTTTATAGGAAGTTATCTTTGGTTTCTTTATTTTATAATTACTAGCTTGCATTGTCTTAATATTTTTGCCATTGTTGGTTCTAGTATATGCATGTCAATTTAATTATGTTTTTAGTACAATTCTTTTAACTAGCCTATAAGGAACATTTTAAGAAATTTCACATGTATTTGTACTAGTGAATGTTACAGCTGCAAACTCCCATCTGAATCTGAATGATGATATCTTTTACTAAAAAAAAAGTTTTAATAAACCCAGTTCTATTCTGTATAGATGGATATCGTCTACTCTTTATACTTATACTTGCTGCTTATCGAAAAGAGTAGCCTATGTGGCAGCAGCGGGTTTCCTCTAAAAATGTGTCAAAATGACCAAATGAATGACTTCCAATAGCCACTGATAAGATAAAAATCAATGTGCTCTAGTGGCATCGTTAAATAAAACAAACTTTACTTTTTCCCATACATATGTATACCATTAGTAAATGTCTTGCTGTTATTGGGAGCGGCTCCTGGGTTTTTTTTCTCCCAGAGGTTGCTTACAATGGAGGGGGTCCTGTTTAAAGGGGTTTCACTGTATTATTAGTACTAGTAGCAAATTAATAGCATTAAGAGTAAGACAACAAAATATATGAAAATTTGTCTTCTAGTACTACATTTAATAATAATTATAATGTTTAGGCAACATTTTACTGAAATTAATTACTGTTATTTAAAACATTCGTTTTATACCACCAACTCTCCATTATATTATTTTATTGAGCTCTCCATGATGTGGATTTTGGTTGTAAGTTTTGTGAGACTGTTTGTTAATGATCCCTGGGATGTATGTGCTGTCAGGAATTTCAAGTCCATTAATGGAGCCTCTACGACTCAATCCATCAAAAGTGACACCCCATGTTTGCCCACAGGCTAAAAAACTTGCCTGGAGATAACTGGCAAGATTATGTTTACTCTTGTCAGTCTGCCATCGGGGCTCTGAAAAATTGTTTGGCTAACACACAACTAAGCTTTGAGCAGACTTTGTGTCTTAATACTTGTGATGATATGTCATTTGAAACGGTCGATCGTAGGATCGATCCTTCTCAGTAGACCCATCTACAGTTTGGGCTATTTTTCGTTTCAACTTGTGGTAAAAAAAATCCTTGGTTTATCAAAGGATATGGTATGTGCTGTCCTGTCTGTGGGAAGGTGTATATAAAAGATCCCTTGCTGCTAATGGGAAAGTGTAGCTTATGTGGAGGCAGCAGGTTTCCTCTGAAAGAAATGTGTCGAAATGACCATATGTATGACGTCCAATAGCCGCTGATAAGATATAAATCAATGTGCCCCAGTGGCGGCGTTAAATAAAACAAACTTTAACACACTTTCGAGCAGACTATATCTAATACTAATGGTAA